>JAGUQR010000192.1:0-190843 GCA_018905775.1 Meloidogyne exigua | reverse complement strand
AGGTACCCATCATTGAATTTTTCTAATTTTTTGTTTATGGTCAAATAACATCCTATTCTTCAATTTTAAGAAGAAATTTCAAGAATCCAAATGCTAATTTCAAAATTATTCAATGTCCAATTCCTTGAAATTTCTGGAATTTCAAAAATTTTAACTCAATAACCCATCATTGAATTTTTCTAATTTTTTGTTTATATGTCAATAACATCCTATTCTTCAATTTTAAGAAGAAATTTCAAAAATCCAAACGCTAATTTCAAAATTATTCAATGTCCAATTCCTTGAAATTTCTTGAATTTCAAAAAAATTTCAACTCAATAACCCATCATTGAATTTTTTTAATTTTTTGTTTATAGGTCAATAACATCCTATTCTTCAATTTTAAGAAGAAATTTCAAAAATCCAAACGCTAATTTCAAAATTATTCAATGTCCAATTCCTTGAAATTTCTGGAATTTCAAAAATTTTAACTCAATAACCCATCATTGAATTTTTCTAATTTTTTGTTTATATGTCAATAACATCCTATTCTTCAATTTTAAGAAGAAATTTCAAAAAATCCAAATGCTAATTTCAAAATTATTCAATGTCCAATTCCTTGAAATTTCTTGAATTTCAAAAAATTTCAACTCAATAACCCATCATTGAATTTTTTTAATTTTTTGTTTATAGGTCAATAACATCCTATTCTTCAATTTTAAGAAGAAATTTCAAAAATCCAAACGCTAATTTCAAAATTATTCAATGTCCAATTCCTTGAAATTTCTGGAATTTCAAAAATTTTAACTCAATAACCCATCATTGAATTTTTCTAATTTTTTGTTTATATGTCAATAACATCCTATTCTTCAATTTTAAAAAGAAATTTCAAGAATCCAAATGCTAATTTCAAAATTATTCAATGTCCAATTCCTTGAAATTTCTGGAATTTCAAAAAATTTTAACTCAATAACCCATCATTGAATTTTTCTAATTTTTTGTTTATATGTCAATAACATCCTATTCTTCAATTTTAAGAAGAAATTTCAAAAATCCAAACGCTAATTTCAAAATTATTCAATGTCCAATTCCTTGAAATTTCTTGAATTTCAAAAAATTTCAACTCAATAACCCATCATTGAATTTTTTTAATTTTTTGTTTATAGGTCAATAACATCCTATTCTTCAATTTTAAGAAGAAATTTCAAAAATCCAAACGCTAATTTCAAAATTATTCAATGTCCAATTCCTTGAAATTTCTGGAATTTCAAAAATTTTAACTCAATAACCCATCATTGAATTTTTCTAATTTTTTGTTTATATGTCAATAACATCCTATTCTTCAATTTTAAGAAGAAATTTCAAAAATCCAAATGCTAATTTCAAAATTATTCAATGTCCAATTCCTTGAAATTTCTTGAATTTCAAAAATTTCAACTCAATAACCCATCATTGAATTTTTTAATTTTTTGTTTATAGGTCAATAACATCCTATTCTTCAATTTTAAGAAGAAATTTCAAAAATCCAAACGCTAATTTCAAAATTATTCAATGTCCAATTCCTTGAAATTTCTGGAATTTCAAAAATTTTAACTCAATAACCCATCATTGAATTTTTCTAATTTTTTGTTTATATGTCAATAACATCCTATTCTTCAATTTTAAAAAGAAATTTCAAGAATCCAAATGCTAATTTCAAAATTATTCAATGTCCAATTCCTTGAAATTTCTGGAATTTCAAAAATTTTAACTCAATAACCCATCATTGAATTTTTCTAATTTTTTGTTTATATGTCAATAACATCCTATTCTTCAATTTTAAAAAGAAATTTCAAGAATCCAAATGCTAATTTCAAAATTATTCAATGTCCAATTCCTTGAAATTTCTGGAATTTCAAAAAATTTAACTCAATAACCCATCATTGAATTTTTCTAATTTTTTGTTTATATGTCAATAACATCCTATTCTTCAATTTTAAGAAGAAATTTCAAAAATCCAAACGCTAATTTCAAAATTATTCAATGTCCAATTCCTTGAAATTTCTTGAATTTCAAAAAATTTCAACTCAATAACCCATCATTGAATTTTTTTAATTTTTTGTTTATAGGTCAATAACATCCTATTCTTCAATTTTAAGAAGAAATTTCAAAAATCCAAACGCTAATTTCAAAATTATTCAATGTCCAATTCCTTGAAATTTCTGGAATTTCAAAAATTTTAACTCAATAACCCATCATTGAATTTTTCTAATTTTTTGTTTATATGTCAATAACATCCTATTCTTCAATTTTAAAAAGAAATTTCAAGAATCCAAATGCTAATTTCAAAATTATTCAATGTCCAATTCCTTGAAATTTCTGGAATTTCAAAAATTTTAACTCAATAACCCATCATTGAATTTTTCTAATTTTTTGTTTATATGTCAATAACATCCTATTCTTCAATTTTAAGAAGAAATTTCAAAAATCCAAACGCTAATTTCAAAATTATTCAATGTCCAATTCCTTGAAATTTCTTGAATTTCAAAAATTTCAACTCAATAACCCATCATTGAATTTTTTTAATTTTTTGTTTATAGGTCAATAACATCCTATTCTTCAATTTTAAGAAGAAATTTCAAAAATCCAAACGCTAATTTCAAAATTATTCAATGTCCAATTCCTTGAAATTTCTGGAATTTCAAAAAATTTAACTCAATAACCCATCATTGAATTTTTCTAATTTTTTGTTTATATGTCAATAACATCCTATTCTTCAATTTTAAAAAGAAATTTCAAGAATCCAAATGCTAATTTCAAAATTATTCAATGTCCAATTCCTTGAAATTTCTGGAATTTCAAAAATTTTAACTCAATAACCCATCATTGAATTTTTCTAATTTTTTGTTTATATGTCAATAACATCCTATTCTTCAATTTTAAGAAGAAATTTCAAAAATCCAAACGCTAATTTCAAAATTATTCAATGTCCAATTCCTTGAAATTTCTTGAATTTCAAAAAATTTCAACTCAATAACCCATCATTGAATTTTTTTAATTTTTTGTTTATAGGTCAATAACATCCTATTCTTCAATTTTAAGAAGAAATTTCAAAAATCCAAACGCTAATTTCAAAATTATTCAATGTCCAATTCCTTGAAATTTCTGGAATTTCAAAAATTTTAACTCAATAACCCATCATTGAATTTTTCTAATTTTTTGTTTATATGTCAATAACATCCTATTCTTCAATTTTAAAAAGAAATTTCAAGAATCCAAATGCTAATTTCAAAATTATTCAATGTCCAATTCCTTGAAATTTCTGGAATTTCAAAAATTTTAACTCAATAACCCATCATTGAATTTTTCTAATTTTTTGTTTATATGTCAATAACATCCTATTCTTCAATTTTAAAAAGAAATTTCAAGAATCCAAATGCTAATTTCAAAATTATTCAATGTCCAATTCCTTGAAATTTCTGGAATTTCAAAAATTTTAACTCAATAACCCATCATTGAATTTTTCTAATTTTTTGTTTATATGTCAATAACATCCTATTCTTCAATTTTAAGAAGAAATTTCAAAAATCCAAACGCTAATTTCAAAATTATTCAATGTCCAATTCCTTGAAATTTCTTGAATTTCAAAAATTTCAACTCAATAACCCATCATTGAATTTTTTTAATTTTTTGTTTATAGGTCAATAACATCCTATTCTTCAATTTTAAGAAGAAATTTCAAAAATCCAAACGCTAATTTCAAAATTATTCAATGTCCAATTCCTTGAAATTTCTGGAATTTCAAAAATTTTAACTCAATAACCCATCATTGAATTTTTCTAATTTTTTGTTTATATGTCAATAACATCCTATTCTTCAATTTAAGAAGAAATTTCAAAAATCCAAATGCTAATTTCAAAATTATTCAATGTCCAATTCCTTGAAATTTCTTGAATTTCAAAAATTTCAACTCAATAACCCATCATTGAATTTTTTAATTTTTTGTTTATAGGTCAATAACATCCTATTCTTCAATTTTAAGAAGAAATTTCAAAAATCCAAACGCTAATTTCAAAATTATTCAATGTCCAATTCCTTGAAATTTCTGGAATTTCAAAAATTTTAACTCAATAACCCATCATTGAATTTTTCTAATTTTTTGTTTATGGTCAAATAACATCCTATTCTTCAATTTTAAGAAGAAATTTCAAAAATCCAAACGCTAATTTCAAAATTATTCAATGTCCAATTCCTTGAAATTTCTGGAATTTCAAAAAATTTTAACTCAATAACCCATCATTGAATTTTTCTAATTTTTTGTTTATATGTCAATAACATCCTATTCTTCAATTTTAAGAAGAAATTTCAAAAATCCAAACGCTAATTTCAAAATTATTCAATGTCCAATTCCTTGAAATTTCTTGAATTTCAAAAATTTCAACTCAATAACCCATCATTGAATTTTTTTAATTTTTTGTTTATAGGTCAATAACATCCTATTCTTCAATTTTAAGAAGAAATTTCAAAAATCCAAACGCTAATTTCAAAATTATTCAATGTCCAATTCCTTGAAATTTCTGGAATTTCAAAAATTTTAACTCAATAACCCATCATTGAATTTTTCTAATTTTTTGTTTATATGTCAATAACATCCTATTCTTCAATTTTAAGAAGAAATTTCAAAAATCCAAACGCTAATTTCAAAATTATTCAATGTCCAATTCCTTGAAATTTCTTGAATTTCAAAAATTTCAACTCAATAACCCATCATTGAATTTTTTTAATTTTTTGTTTATAGGTCAATAACATCCTATTCTTCAATTTTAAGAAGAAATTTCAAAAATCCAAACGCTAATTTCAAAATTATTCAATGTCCAATTCCTTGAAATTTCTGGAATTTCAAAAATTTTAACTCAATAACCCATCATTGAATTTTTCTAATTTTTTGTTTATATGTCAATAACATCCTATTCTTCAATTTTAAGAAGAAATTTCAAAAATCCAAATGCTAATTTCAAAATTATTCAATGTCCAATTCCTTGAAATTTCTTGAATTTCAAAAATTTCAACTCAATAACCCATCATTGAATTTTTTTAATTTTTTGTTTATAGGTCAATAACATCCTATTCTTCAATTTTAAGAAGAAATTTCAAAAATCCAAACGCTAATTTCAAAATTATTCAATGTCCAATTCCTTGAAATTTCTGGAATTTCAAAAAATTTTAACTCAATAACCCATCATTGAATTTTTCTAATTTTTTGTTTATATGTCAATAACATCCTATTCTTCAATTTTAAAAAGAAATTTCAAGAATCCAAATGCTAATTTCAAAATTATTCAATGTCCAATTCCTTGAAATTTCTGGAATTTCAAAAAATTTTAACTCAATAACCCATCATTGAATTTTTCTAATTTTTTGTTTATATGTCAATAACATCCTATTCTTCAATTTTAAAAAGAAATTTCAAGAATCCAAATGCTAATTTCAAAATTATTCAATGTCCAATTCCTTGAAATTTCTGGAATTTCAAAAATTTTAACTCAATAACCCATCATTGAATTTTTCTAATTTTTTGTTTATATGTCAATAACATCCTATTCTTCAATTTTAAGAAGAAATTTCAAAAATCCAAACGCTAATTTCAAAATTATTCAATGTCCAATTCCTTGAAATTTCTTGAATTTCAAAAATTTCAACTCAATAACCCATCATTGAATTTTTTTAATTTTTTGTTTATAGGTCAATAACATCCTATTCTTCAATTTTAAGAAGAAATTTCAAAAATCCAAACGCTAATTTCAAAATTATTCAATGTCCAATTCCTTGAAATTTCTGGAATTTCAAAAAATTTTAACTCAATAACCCATCATTGAATTTTTCTAATTTTTTGTTTATATGTCAATAACATCCTATTCTTCAATTTTAAAAAGAAATTTCAAGAATCCAAATGCTAATTTCAAAATTATTCAATGTCCAATTCCTTGAAATTTCTGGAATTTCAAAAAATTTTAACTCAATAACCCATCATTGAATTTTTCTAATTTTTTGTTTATATGTCAATAACATCCTATTCTTCAATTTTAAAAAGAAATTTCAAGAATCCAAATGCTAATTTCAAAATTATTCAATGTCCAATTCCTTGAAATTTCTGGAATTTCAAAAATTTTAACTCAATAACCCATCATTGAATTTTTCTAATTTTTTATTTATATGTCAATAACATCCTATTCTTCAATTTTAAGAAGAAATTTCAAAAATCCAAACGCTAATTTCAAAATTATTCAATGTCCAATTCCTTGAAATTTCTTGAATTTCAAAAATTTCAACTCAATAACCCATCATTGAATTTTTTTAATTTTTTGTTTATAGGTCAATAACATCCTATTCTTCAATTTTAAGAAGAAATTTCAAAAATCCAAACGCTAATTTCAAAATTATTCAATGTCCAATTCCTTGAAATTTCTGGAATTTCAAAAATTTTAACTCAATAACCCATCATTGAATTTTTCTAATTTTTTGTTTATATGTCAATAACATCCTATTCTTCAATTTTAAAAAGAAATTTCAAGAATCCAAATGCTAATTTCAAAATTATTCAATGTCCAATTCCTTGAAATTTCTGGAATTTCAAAAATTTTAACTCAATAACCCATCATTGAATTTTTTTAATTTTTTGTTTATAGGTCAATAACATCCTATTCTTCAATTTTAAGAAGAAATTTCAAAAATCCAAACGCTAATTTCAAAATTATTCAATGTCCAATTCCTTGAAATTTCTGGAATTTCAAAAATTTTAACTCAATAACCCATCATTGAATTTTTCTAATTTTTTGTTTATATGTCAATAACATCCTATTCTTCAATTTTAAAAAGAAATTTCAAGAATCCAAATGCTAATTTCAAAATTATTCAATGTCCAATTCCTTGAAATTTCTGGAATTTCAAAAATTTTAACTCAATAACCCATCATTGAATTTTTCTAATTTTTTGTTTATGGTCAAATAACATCCTATTCTTCAATTTTAAGAAGAAATTTCAAAAATCCAAATGCTAATTTCAAAATTATTCAATGTCCAATTCCTTGAAATTTCTGGAATTTCAAAAATTTTAACTCAATAACCCATCATTGAATTTTTCTAATTTTTTGTTTATGGTCAAATAACATCCTATTCTTCAATTTTAAGAAGAAATTTCAAAAATCCAAACGCTAATTTCAAAATTATTCAATGTCCAATTCCTTGAAATTTCTGGAATTTCAAAAATTTTAACTCAATAACCCATCATTGAATTTTTCTAATTTTTTGTTTATATGTCAATAACATCCTATTCTTCAATTTTAAGAAGAAATTTCAAAAATCCAAACGCTAATTTCAAAATTATTCAATGTCCAATTCCTTGAAATTTCTTGAATTTCAAAAATTTCAACTCAATAACCCATCATTGAATTTTTTTAATTTTTTGTTTATAGGTCAATAACATCCTATTCTTCAATTTTAAGAAGAAATTTCAAAAATCCAAACGCTAATTTCAAAATTATTCAATGTCCAATTCCTTGAAATTTCTTGAATTTCAAAAATTTCAACTCAATAACCCATCATTGAATTTTTTTAATTTTTTGTTTATAGGTCAATAACATCCTATTCTTCAATTTTAAGAAGAAATTTCAAAAATCCAAACGCTAATTTCAAAATTATTCAATGTCCAATTCCTTGAAATTTCTTGAATTTCAAAAAATTTCAACTCAATAACCCATCATTGAATTTTTTTAATTTTTTGTTTATAGGTCAATAACATCCTATTCTTCAATTTTAAGAAGAAATTTCAAAAATCCAAACGCTAATTTCAAAATTATTCAATGTCCAATTCCTTGAAATTTCTGGAATTTCAAAAAATTTTAACTCAATAACCCATCATTGAATTTTTCTAATTTTTTGTTTATATGTCAATAACATCCTATTCTTCAATTTTAAGAAGAAATTTCAAAAATCCAAATGCTAATTTCAAAATTATTCAATGTCCAATTCCTTGAAATTTCTTGAATTTCAAAAAATTTCAACTCAATAACCCATCATTGAATTTTTTTAATTTTTTGTTTATAGGTCAATAACATCCTATTCTTCAATTTTAAGAAGAAATTTCAAAAATCCAAACGCTAATTTCAAAATTATTCAATGTCCAATTCCTTGAAATTTCTGGAATTTCAAAAATTTTAACTCAATAACCCATCATTGAATTTTTCTAATTTTTTGTTTATATGTCAATAACATCCTATTCTTCAATTTTAAAAAGAAATTTCAAGAATCCAAATGCTAATTTCAAAATTATTCAATGTCCAATTCCTTGAAATTTCTGGAATTTCAAAAATTTTAACTCAATAACCCATCATTGAATTTTTCTAATTTTTTGTTTATATGTCAATAACATCCTATTCTTCAATTTTAAAAAGAAATTTCAAGAATCCAAACGCTAATTTCAAAATTATTCAATGTCCAATTCCTTGAAATTTCTGGAATTTCAAAAATTTTAACTCAATAACCCATCATTGAATTTTTCTAATTTTTTGTTTATATGTCAATAACATCCTATTCTTCAATTTTAAGAAGAAATTTCAAAAATCCAAATGCTAATTTCAAAATTATTCAATGTCCAATTCCTTGAAATTTCTGGAATTTCAAAAAATTTAACTCAATAACCCATCATTGAATTTTTCTAATTTTTTGTTTATATGTCAATAACATCCTATTCTTCAATTTTAAAAAGAAATTTCAAGAATCCAAATGCTAATTTCAAAATTATTCAATGTCCAATTCCTTGAAATTTCTGGAATTTCAAAAAATTTTAACTCAATAACCCATCATTGAATTTTTCTAATTTTTTGTTTATATGTCAATAACATCCTATTCTTCAATTTTAAGAAGAAATTTCAAAAATCCAAACGCTAATTTCAAAATTATTCAATGTCCAATTCCTTGAAATTTCTTGAATTTCAAAAAATTTCAACTCAATAACCCATCATTGAATTTTTTTAATTTTTTGTTTATAGGTCAATAACATCCTATTCTTCAATTTTAAGAAGAAATTTCAAAAATCCAAACGCTAATTTCAAAATTATTCAATGTCCAATTCCTTGAAATTTCTGGAATTTCAAAAATTTTAACTCAATAACCCATCATTGAATTTTTCTAATTTTTTGTTTATATGTCAATAACATCCTATTCTTCAATTTTAAGAAGAAATTTCAAAAATCCAAATGCTAATTTCAAAATTATTCAATGTCCAATTCCTTGAAATTTCTGGAATTTCAAAAAATTTTAACTCAATAACCCATCATTGAATTTTGCTAATTTTTTGTTTATATGTCAATAACATCCTATTCTTCAATTTTAAGAAGAAATTTCAAAAATCCAAATGCTAATTTCAAAATTATTCAATGTCCAATTCCTTGAAATTTCTGGAATTTCAAAAAATTTTAACTCAATAACCCATCATTGAATTTTTCTAATTTTTTGTTTATATGTCAATAACATCCTATTCTTCAATTTTAAGAAGAAATTTCAAAAATCCAAATGCTAATTTCAAAATTATTCAATGTCCAATTCCTTGAAATTTCTGGAATTTCAAAAATTTTAACTCAATAACCCATCATTGAATTTTTCTAATTTTTTGTTTATATGTCAATAACATCCTATTCTTCAATTTTAAGAAGAAATTTCAAAAATCCAAATGCTAATTTCAAAATTATTCAATGTCCAATTCCTTGAAATTTCTGGAATTTCAAAAATTTTAACTCAATAACCCATCATTGAATTTTTCTAATTTTTTGTTTATATGTCAATAACATCCTATTCTTCAATTTTAAGAAGAAATTTCAAAAATCCAAATGCTAATTTCAAAATTATTCAATGTCCAATTCCTTGAAATTTCTGGAATTTCAAAAAATTTTAACTCAATAACCCATCATTGAATTTTGCTAATTTTTTGTTTATATGTCAATAACATCCTATTCTTCAATTTTAAGAAGAAATTTCAAAAATCCAAACGCTAATTTCAAAATTATTCAATGTCCAATTCCTTGAAATTTCTTGAATTTCAAAAAATTTTAACTCAATAACCCATCATTGAATTTTGCTAATTTTTTGTTTATATGTCAATAACATCCTATTCTTCAATTTTAAGAAGAAATTTCAAAAATCCAAATGCTAATTTCAAAATTATTCAATGTCCAATTCCTTGAAATTTCTGGAATTTCAAAAATTTTAACTCAATAACCCATCATTGAATTTTGCTAATTTTTTGTTTATATGTCAATAACATCCTATTCTTCAATTTTAAGAAGAAATTTCAAAATCCAAACGCTAATTTCAAAATTATTCAATGTCCAATTCCTTGAAATTTCTGGAATTTCAAAAAATTTTAACTCAATAACCCATCATTGAATTTTGCTAATTTTTTGTTTATAGGTCAATAACATCCTATTCTTCAATTTTAAGAAGAAATTTCAAAAATCCAAACGCTAATTTCAAAATTATTCAATGTCCAATTCCTTGAAATTTCTGGAATTTCAAAAATTTTAACTCAATAACCCATCATTGAATTTTTCTAATTTTTTGTTTATATGTCAATAACATCCTATTCTTCAATTTTAAAAAGAAATTTCAAGAATCCAAATGCTAATTTCAAAATTATTCAATGTCCAATTCCTTGAAATTTCTGGAATTTCAAAAAAATTTTAACTCAATAACCCATCATTGAATTTTTCTAATTTTTTGTTTATATGTCAATAACATCCTATTCTTCAATTTTAAGAAGAAATTTCAAAAATCCAAACGCTAATTTCAAAATTATTCAATGTCCAATTCCTTGAAATTTCTGGAATTTCAAAAATTTTAACTCAATAACCCATCATTGAATTTTTCTAATTTTTTGTTTATATGTCAATAACATCCTATTCTTCAATTTAAAAAGAAATTTCAAGAATCCAAATGCTAATTTCAAAATTATTCAATGTCCAATTCCTTGAAATTTCTGGAATTTCAAAAATTTTAACTCAATAACCCATCATTGAATTTTGCTAATTTTTTGTTTATATGTCAATAACATCCTATTCTTCAATTTTAAGAAGAAATTTCAAAAATCCAAACGCTAATTTCAAAATTATTCAATGTCCAATTCCTTGAAATTTCTGGAATTTCAAAAATTTTAACTCAATAACCCATCATTGAATTTTTCTAATTTTTTGTTTATATGTCAATAACATCCTATTCTTCAATTTTAAAAAGAAATTTCAAGAATCCAAATGCTAATTTCAAAATTATTCAATGTCCAATTCCTTGAAATTTCTGGAATTTCAAAAATTTTAACTCAATAACCCATCATTGAATTTTTCTAATTTTTTGTTTATATGTCAATAACATCCTATTCTTCAATTTTAAAAAGAAATTTCAAGAATCCAAATGCTAATTTCAAAATTATTCAATGTCCAATTCCTTGAAATTTCTGAATTTCAAAAAATTTTAACTCAATAACCCATCATTGAATTTTTCTAATTTTTTGTTTATATGTCAATAACATCCTATTCTTCAATTTTAAAAAGAAATTTCAAGAATCCAAATGCTAATTTCAAAATTATTCAATGTCCAATTCCTTGAAATTTCTGGAATTTCAAAAATTTTTAACTCAATAACCCATCATTGAATTTTGCTAATTTTTTGTTTATAGGTCAATAACATCCTATTCTTCAATTTTAAGAAGAAATTTCAAAAATCCAAACGCTAATTTCAAAATTATTCAATGTCCAATTCCTTGAAATTTCTGGAATTTCAAAAAATTTTAACTCAATAACCCATCATTGAATTTTTCTAATTTTTTGTTTATATGTCAATAACATCCTATTCTTCAATTTTAAGAAGAAATTTCAAAAATCCAAATGCTAATTTCAAAATTATTCAATGTCCAATTCCTTGAAATTTCTGGAATTTCAAAAATTTTAACTCAATAACCCATCATTGAATTTTTCTAATTTTTTGTTTATATGTCAATAACATCCTATTCTTCAATTTTAAAAAGAAATTTCAAGAATCCAAATGCTAATTTCAAAATTATTCAATGTCCAATTCCTTGAAATTTCTGGAATTTCAAAAATTTTAACTCAATAACCCATCATTGAATTTTGCTAATTTTTTGTTTATATGTCAATAACATCCTATTCTTCAATTTTAAGAAGAAATTTCAAAAATCCAAACGCTAATTTCAAAATTATTCAATGTCCAATTCCTTGAAATTTCTGGAATTTCAAAAAAATTTTAACTCAATAACCCATCATTGAATTTTTCTAATTTTTTGTTTATATGTCAATAACATCCTATTCTTCAATTTTAAAAAGAAATTTCAAGAATCCAAATGCTAATTTCAAAATTATTCAATGTCCAATTCCTTGAAATTTCTGGAATTTCAAAAAAATTTTAACTCAATAACCCATCATTGAATTTTTCTAATTTTTTGTTTATATGTCAATAACATCCTATTCTTCAATTTTAAAAAGAAATTTCAAGAATCCAAATGCTAATTTCAAAATTATTCAATGTCCAATTCCTTGAAATTTCTGGAATTTCAAAAAAATTTTAACTCAATAACCCATCATTGAATTTTTCTAATTTTTTGTTTATATGTCAATAACATCCTATTCTTCAATTTTAAAAAGAAATTTCAAGAATCCAAATGCTAATTTCAAAATTATTCAATGTCCAATTCCTTGAAATTTCTGGAATTTCAAAAAATTTTAACTCAATAACCCATCATTGAATTTTTCTAATTTTTTGTTTATAGGTCAATAACATCCTATTCTTCAATTTTAAGAAGAAATTTCAAAAATCCAAACGCTAATTTCAAAATTATTCAATGTCCAATTCCTTGAAATTTCTTGAATTTCAAAAAATTTCAACTCAATAACCCATCATTGAATTTTTCTAATTTTTTGTTTATATGTCAATAACATCCTATTCTTCAATTTTAAAAAGAAATTTCAAGAATCCAAATGCTAATTTCAAAATTATTCAATGTCCAATTCCTTGAAATTTCTGGAATTTCAAAAATTTTAACTCAATAACCCATCATTGAATTTTTCTAATTTTTTGTTTATATGTCAATAACATCCTATTCTTCAATTTTAAGAAGAAATTTCAAAAATCCAAACGCTAATTTCAAAATTATTCAATGTCCAATTCCTTGAAATTTCTGGAATTTCAAAAATTTCAACTCAATAACCCATCATTGAATTTTTCTAATTTTTTGTTTATATGTCAATAACATCCTATTCTTCAATTTTAAAAAGAAATTTCAAGAATCCAAATGCTAATTTCAAAATTATTCAATGTCCAATTCCTTGAAATTTCTGGAATTTCAAAAATTTTAACTCAATAACCCATCATTGAATTTTTCTAATTTTTTGTTTATATGTCAATAACATCCTATTCTTCAATTTTAAGAAGAAATTTCAAAAATCCAAACGCTAATTTCAAAATTATTCAATGTCCAATTCCTTGAAATTTCTGGAATTTCAAAAATTTCAACTCAATAACCCATCATTGAATTTTTCTAATTTTTTGTTTATAGGTCAATAACATCCTATTCTTCAATTTTAAGAAGAAATTTCAAAAATCCAAACGCTAATTTCAAAATTATTCAATGTCCAATTCCTTGAAATTTCTGGAATTTCAAAAATTTTAACTCAATAACCCATCATTGAATTTTTCTAATTTTTTGTTTATATGTCAATAACATCCTATTCTTCAATTTTAAAAAGAAATTTCAAGAATCCAAATGCTAATTTCAAAATTATTCAATGTCCAATTCCTTGAAATTTCTGGAATTTCAAAAATTTTAACTCAATAACCCATCATTGAATTTTTCTAATTTTTTGTTTATAGGTCAATAACATCCTATTCTTCAATTTTAAGAAGAAATTTCAAAAATCCAAACGCTAATTTCAAAATTATTCAATGTCCAATTCCTTGAAATTTCTTGAATTTCAAAAATTTCAACTCAATAACCCATCATTGAATTTTTCTAATTTTTTGTTTATATGTCAATAACATCCTATTCTTCAATTTTAAAAAGAAATTTCAAGAATCCAAATGCTAATTTCAAAATTATTCAATGTCCAATTCCTTGAAATTTCTGGAATTTCAAAAAAATTTAACTCAATAACCCATCATTGAATTTTTCTAATTTTTTGTTTATATGTCAATAACATCCTATTCTTCAATTTTAAAAAGAAATTTCAAGAATCCAAATGCTAATTTCAAAATTATTCAATGTCCAATTCCTTGAAATTTCTGGAATTTCAAAAATTTTAACTCAATAACCCATCATTGAATTTTTCTAATTTTTTGTTTATATGTCAATAACATCCTATTCTTCAATTTTAAAAAGAAATTTCAAAAATCCAAACGCTAATTTCAAAATTATTCAATGTCCAATTCCTTGAAATTTCTGGAATTTCAAAAATTTTAACTCAATAACCCATCATTGAATTTTTCTAATTTTTTGTTTATATGTCAATAACATCCTATTCTTCAATTTTAAAAAGAAATTTCAAGAATCCAAATGCTAATTTCAAAATTATTCAATGTCCAATTCCTTGAAATTTCTGGAATTTCAAAAATTTTAACTCAATAACCCATCATTGAATTTTTCTAATTTTTTGTTTATATGTCAATAACATCCTATTCTTCAATTTTAAGAAGAAATTTCAAAAATCCAAACGCTAATTTCAAAATTATTCAATGTCCAATTCCTTGAAATTTCTGGAATTTCAAAAATTTCAACTCAATAACCCATCATTGAATTTTTCTAATTTTTTGTTTATAGGTCAATAACATCCTATTCTTCAATTTTAAGAAGAAATTTCAAAAATCCAAACGCTAATTTCAAAATTATTCAATGTCCAATTCCTTGAAATTTCTGGAATTTCAAAAAATTTTAACTCAATAACCCATCATTGAATTTTTCTAATTTTTTGTTTATATGTCAATAACATCCTATTCTTCAATTTTAAAAAGAAATTTCAAGAATCCAAATGCTAATTTCAAAATTATTCAATGTCCAATTCCTTGAAATTTCTGGAATTTCAAAAATTTTAACTCAATAACCCATCATTGAATTTTTCTAATTTTTTGTTTATATGTCAATAACATCCTATTCTTCAATTTTAAAAAGAAATTTCAAGAATCCAAATGCTAATTTCAAAATTATTCAATGTCCAATTCCTTGAAATTTCTGGAATTTCAAAAATTTTAACTCAATAACCCATCATTGAATTTTTCTAATTTTTTGTTTATAGGTCAATAACATCCTATTCTTCAATTTTAAGAAGAAATTTCAAAAATCCAAACGCTAATTTCAAAATTATTCAATGTCCAATTCCTTGAAATTTCTGGAATTTCAAAAATTTTAACTCAATAACCCATCATTGAATTTTTCTAATTTTTTGTTTATATGTCAATAACATCCTATTCTTCAATTTTAAAAAGAAATTTCAAGAATCCAAATGCTAATTTCAAAATTATTCAATGTCCAATTCCTTGAAATTTCTGGAATTTCAAAAAATTTTTAACTCAATAACCCATCATTGAATTTTTCTAATTTTTTGTTTATATGTCAATAACATCCTATTCTTCAATTTTAAAAAGAAATTTCAAGAATCCAAATGCTAATTTCAAAATTATTCAATGTCCAATTCCTTGAAATTTCTGGAATTTCAAAAATTTTAACTCAATAACCCATCATTGAATTTTTCTAATTTTTTGTTTATATGTCAATAACATCCTATTCTTCAATTTTAAAAAGAAATTTCAAGAATCCAAATGCTAATTTCAAAATTATTCAATGTCCAATTCCTTGAAATTTCTGGAATTTCAAAAATTTTAACTCAATAACCCATCATTGAATTTTTCTAATTTTTTGTTTATATGTCAATAACATCCTATTCTTCAATTTTAAAAGAAATTTCAAAAATCCAAACGCTAATTTCAAAATTATTCAATGTCCAATTCCTTGAAATTTCTGGAATTTCAAAAATTTTAACTCAATAACCCATCATTGAATTTTTCTAATTTTTTGTTTATATGTCAATAACATCCTATTCTTCAATTTTAAAAAGAAATTTCAAGAATCCAAATGCTAATTTCAAAATTATTCAATGTCCAATTCCTTGAAATTTCTGGAATTTCAAAAAATTTTAACTCAATAACCCATCATTGAATTTTTCTAATTTTTTGTTTATATGTCAATAACATCCTATTCTTCAATTTTAAGAAGAAATTTCAAAAATCCAAACGCTAATTTCAAAATTATTCAATGTCCAATTCCTTGAAATTTCTGGAATTTCAAAAAATTTCAACTCAATAACCCATCATTGAATTTTTCTAATTTTTTGTTTATAGGTCAATAACATCCTATTCTTCAATTTTAAGAAGAAATTTCAAAAATCCAAACGCTAATTTCAAAATTATTCAATGTCCAATTCCTTGAAATTTCTGGAATTTCAAAAATTTTAACTCAATAACCCATCATTGAATTTTTCTAATTTTTTGTTTATATGTCAATAACATCCTATTCTTCAATTTTAAAAAGAAATTTCAAGAATCCAAATGCTAATTTCAAAATTATTCAATGTCCAATTCCTTGAAATTTCTGGAATTTCAAAAATTTTAACTCAATAACCCATCATTGAATTTTTCTAATTTTTTGTTTATATGTCAATAACATCCTATTCTTCAATTTTAAAAAGAAATTTCAAGAATCCAAATGCTAATTTCAAAATTATTCAATGTCCAATTCCTTGAAATTTCTGGAATTTCAAAAAATTTTAACTCAATAACCCATCATTGAATTTTTCTAATTTTTTGTTTATGGTCAAATAACATCCTATTCTTCAATTTTAAGAAGAAATTTCAAAAATCCAAACGCTAATTTCAAAATTATTCAATGTCCAATTCCTTGAAATTTCTGGAATTTCAAAAAATTTTAACTCAATAACCCATCATTGAATTTTTCTAATTTTTTGTTTATATGTCAATAACATCCTATTCTTCAATTTTAAAAAGAAATTTCAAGAATCCAAATGCTAATTTCAAAATTATTCAATGTCCAATTCCTTGAAATTTCTGGAATTTCAAAAAATTTTAACTCAATAACCCATCATTGAATTTTTCTAATTTTTTGTTTATATGTCAATAACATCCTATTCTTCAATTTTAAAAAGAAATTTCAAGAATCCAAATGCTAATTTCAAAATTATTCAATGTCCAATTCCTTGAAATTTCTGGAATTTCAAAAATTTTAACTCAATAACCCATCATTGAATTTTTCTAATTTTTTGTTTATATGTCAATAACATCCTATTCTTCAATTTTAAAAAGAAATTTCAAAAATCCAAACGCTAATTTCAAAATTATTCAATGTCCAATTCCTTGAAATTTCTGGAATTTCAAAAAATTTTAACTCAATAACCCATCATTGAATTTTTCTAATTTTTTGTTTATATGTCAATAACATCCTATTCTTCAATTTTAAAAAGAAATTTCAAGAATCCAAATGCTAATTTCAAAATTATTCAATGTCCAATTCCTTGAAATTTCTGGAATTTCAAAAAATTTTAACTCAATAACCCATCATTGAATTTTTCTAATTTTTTGTTTATATGTCAATAACATCCTATTCTTCAATTTTAAGAAGAAATTTCAAAAATCCAAACGCTAATTTCAAAATTATTCAATGTCCAATTCCTTGAAATTTCTGGAATTTCAAAAAATTTCAACTCAATAACCCATCATTGAATTTTTCTAATTTTTTGTTTATAGGTCAATAACATCCTATTCTTCAATTTTAAGAAGAAATTTCAAAAATCCAAACGCTAATTTCAAAATTATTCAATGTCCAATTCCTTGAAATTTCTGGAATTTCAAAAAATTTTAACTCAATAACCCATCATTGAATTTTTCTAATTTTTTGTTTATATGTCAATAACATCCTATTCTTCAATTTTAAAAAGAAATTTCAAGAATCCAAATGCTAATTTCAAAATTATTCAATGTCCAATTCCTTGAAATTTCTGGAATTTCAAAAAATTTTAACTCAATAACCCATCATTGAATTTTTCTAATTTTTTGTTTATATGTCAATAACATCCTATTCTTCAATTTTAAAAAGAAATTTCAAGAATCCAAATGCTAATTTCAAAATTATTCAATGTCCAATTCCTTGAAATTTCTGGAATTTCAAAAAATTTAACTCAATAACCCATCATTGAATTTTTCTAATTTTTTGTTTATATGTCAATAACATCCTATTCTTCAATTTAAAAAGAAATTTCAAGAATCCAAATGCTAATTTCAAAATTATTCAATGTCCAATTCCTTGAAATTTCTGGAATTTCAAAAAATTTTAACTCAATAACCCATCATTGAATTTTGCTAATTTTTTGTTTATAGGTCAATAACATCCTATTCTTCAATTTTAAGAAGAAATTTCAAAAATCCAAACGCTAATTTCAAAATTATTCAATGTCCAATTCCTTGAAATTTCTTGAATTTCAAAAAATTTCAACTCAATAACCCATCATTGAATTTTTCTAATTTTTTGTTTATAGGTCAATAACATCCTATTCTTCAATTTTAAGAAGAAATTTCAAAAATCCAAACGCTAATTTCAAAATTATTCAATGTCCAATTCCTTGAAATTTCTGGAATTTCAAAAAATTTTAACTCAATAACCCATCATTGAATTTTTCTAATTTTTTGTTTATAGGTCAATAACATCCTATTCTTCAATTTTAAGAAGAAATTTCAAAAATCCAAACGCTAATTTCAAAATTATTCAATGTCCAATTCCTTGAAATTTCTGGAATTTCAAAAAATTTTAACTCAATAACCCATCATTGAATTTTTCTAATTTTTTGTTTATATGTCAATAACATCCTATTCTTCAATTTTAAAAAGAAATTTCAAGAATCCAAATGCTAATTTCAAAATTATTCAATGTCCAATTCCTTGAAATTTCTGGAATTTCAAAAAAATTTTAACTCAATAACCCATCATTGAATTTTTCTAATTTTTTGTTTATATGTCAATAACATCCTATTCTTCAATTTTAAGAAGAAATTTCAAAAATCCAAACGCTAATTTCAAAATTATTCAATGTCCAATTCCTTGAAATTTCTGGAATTTCAAAAAATTTCAACTCAATAACCCATCATTGAATTTTTCTAATTTTTTGTTTATAGGTCAATAACATCCTATTCTTCAATTTTAAGAAGAAATTTCAAAAATCCAAACGCTAATTTCAAAATTATTCAATGTCCAATTCCTTGAAATTTCTGGAATTTCAAAAATTTTAACTCAATAACCCATCATTGAATTTTTCTAATTTTTTGTTTATATGTCAATAACATCCTATTCTTCAATTTTAAAAAGAAATTTCAAGAATCCAAATGCTAATTTCAAAATTATTCAATGTCCAATTCCTTGAAATTTCTGGAATTTCAAAAAATTTTAACTCAATAACCCATCATTGAATTTTTCTAATTTTTTGTTTATATGTCAATAACATCCTATTCTTCAATTTTAAAAAGAAATTTCAAGAATCCAAATGCTAATTTCAAAATTATTCAATGTCCAATTCCTTGAAATTTCTGGAATTTCAAAAATTTTAACTCAATAACCCATCATTGAATTTTTCTAATTTTTTGTTTATATGTCAATAACATCCTATTCTTCAATTTTAAAAAGAAATTTCAAGAATCCAAATGCTAATTTCAAAATTATTCAATGTCCAATTCCTTGAAATTTCTGGAATTTCAAAAATTTTAACTCAATAACCCATCATTGAATTTTTCTAATTTTTTGTTTATATGTCAATAACATCCTATTCTTCAATTTAAAAAGAAATTTCAAGAATCCAAATGCTAATTTCAAAATTATTCAATGTCCAATTCCTTGAAATTTCTGGAATTTCAAAAAATTTTAACTCAATAACCCATCATTGAATTTTGCTAATTTTTTGTTTATAGGTCAATAACATCCTATTCTTCAATTTTAAGAAGAAATTTCAAAAATCCAAACGCTAATTTCAAAATTATTCAATGTCCAATTCCTTGAAATTTCTTGAATTTCAAAAAATTTCAACTCAATAACCCATCATTGAATTTTTCTAATTTTTTGTTTATAGGTCAATAACATCCTATTCTTCAATTTTAAGAAGAAATTTCAAAAATCCAAACGCTAATTTCAAAATTATTCAATGTCCAATTCCTTGAAATTTCTGGAATTTCAAAAATTTTAACTCAATAACCCATCATTGAATTTTTCTAATTTTTTGTTTATAGGTCAATAACATCCTATTCTTCAATTTTAAGAAGAAATTTCAAAAATCCAAACGCTAATTTCAAAATTATTCAATGTCCAATTCCTTGAAATTTCTGGAATTTCAAAAAATTTTAACTCAATAACCCATCATTGAATTTTTCTAATTTTTTGTTTATATGTCAATAACATCCTATTCTTCAATTTTAAAAAGAAATTTCAAGAATCCAAACGCTAATTTCAAAATTATTCAATGTCCAATTCCTTGAAATTTCTGGAATTTCAAAAAATTTTAACTCAATAACCCATCATTGAATTTTGCTAATTTTTTGTTTATATGTCAATAACATCCTATTCTTCAATTTTAAGAAGAAATTTCAAAAATCCAAACGCTAATTTCAAAATTATTCAATGTCCAATTCCTTGAAATTTCTGGAATTTCAAAAATTTTAACTCAATAACCCATCATTGAATTTTTCTAATTTTTTGTTTATATGTCAATAACATCCTATTCTTCAATTTTAAAAAGAAATTTCAAGAATCCAAATGCTAATTTCAAAATTATTCAATGTCCAATTCCTTGAAATTTCTGGAATTTCAAAAATTTTAACTCAATAACCCATCATTGAATTTTGCTAATAATTTTGTTTATATGTCAATAACATCCTATTCTTCAATTTTAAGAAGAAATTTCAAAAATCCAAACGCTAATTTCAAAATTATTCAATGTCCAATTCCTTGAAATTTCTGGAATTTCAAAAATTTTAACTCAATAACCCATCATTGAATTTTTCTAATTTTTTGTTTATATGTCAATAACATCCTATTCTTCAATTTTAAGAAGAAATTTCAAAAATCCAAACGCTGATTTCAAAATTATTCAATGTCCAATTCCTTGAAATTTCTGGAATTTCAAAAAATTTTAACTCAATAACCCATCATTGAATTTTTCTAATTTTTTGTTTATATGTCAATAACATCCTATTCTTCAATTTTAAGAAGAAATTTCAAAAATCCAAACGCTAATTTCAAAATTATTCAATGTCCAATTCCTTGAAATTTCTTGAATTTCAAAAAATTTCAACTCAATAACCCATCATTGAATTTTTCTAATTTTTTGTTTATATGTCAATAACATCCTATTCTTCAATTTTAAGAAGAAATTTCAAAAATCCAAACGCTAATTTCAAAATTATTCAATGTCCAATTCCTTGAAATTTCTGGAATTTCAAAAATTTTAACTCAATAACCCATCATTGAATTTTTCTAATTTTTTGTTTATATGTCAATAACATCCTATTCTTCAATTTTAAAAAGAAATTTCAAGAATCCAAATGCTAATTTCAAAATTATTCAATGTCCAATTCCTTGAAATTTCTGGAATTTCAAAAAATTTTAACTCAATAACCCATCATTGAATTTTGCTAATTTTTTGTTTATATGTCAATAACATCCTATTCTTCAATTTTAAGAAGAAATTTCAAAAATCCAAACGCTAATTTCAAAATTATTCAATGTCCAATTCCTTGAAATTTCTGGAATTTCAAAAATTTTAACTCAATAACCCATCATTGAATTTTTCTAATTTTTTGTTTATATGTCAATAACATCCTATTCTTCAATTTTAAAAAGAAATTTCAAGAATCCAAATGCTAATTTCAAAATTATTCAATGTCCAATTCCTTGAAATTTCTGGAATTTCAAAAATTTTAACTCAATAACCCATCATTGAATTTTGCTAATTTTTTGTTTATATGTCAATAACATCCTATTCTTCAATTTTAAGAAGAAATTTCAAAAATCCAAACGCTAATTTCAAAATTATTCAATGTCCAATTCCTTGAAATTTCTGGAATTTCAAAAATTTTAACTCAATAACCCATCATTGAATTTTTCTAATTTTTTGTTTATATGTCAATAACATCCTATTCTTCAATTTTAAAAAGAAATTTCAAGAATCCAAATGCTAATTTCAAAATTATTCAATGTCCAATTCCTTGAAATTTCTGGAATTTCAAAAAATTTTAACTCAATAACCCATCATTGAATTTTGCTAATTTTTTGTTTATATGTCAATAACATCCTATTCTTCAATTTTAAGAAGAAATTTCAAAAATCCAAACGCTAATTTCAAAATTATTCAATGTCCAATTCCTTGAAATTTCTGGAATTTCAAAAATTTTAACTCAATAACCCATCATTGAATTTTGCTAATTTTTTGTTTATATGTCAATAACATCCTATTCTTCAATTTTAAAAAGAAATTTCAAGAATCCAAATGCTAATTTCAAAATTATTCAATGTCCAATTCCTTGAAATTTCTGGAATTTCAAAAATTTTAACTCAATAACCCATCATTGAATTTTGCTAATTTTTTGTTTATATGTCAATAACATCCTATTCTTCAATTTTAAGAAGAAATTTCAAAAATCCAAACGCTAATTTCAAAATTATTCAATGTCCAATTCCTTGAAATTTCTGGAATTTCAAAAAATTTTAACTCAATAACCCATCATTGAATTTTTCTAATTTTTTGTTTATATGTCAATAACATCCTATTCTTCAATTTTAAAAAGAAATTTCAAGAATCCAAATGCTAATTTCAAAATTATTCAATGTCCAATTCCTTGAAATTTCTGGAATTTCAAAAATTTTAACTCAATAACCCATCATTGAATTTTGCTAATTTTTTGTTTATATGTCAATAACATCCTATTCTTCAATTTTAAGAAGAAATTTCAAAAATCCAAACGCTAATTTCAAAATTATTCAATGTCCAATTCCTTGAAATTTCTGGAATTTCAAAAAATTTTAACTCAATAACCCATCATTGAATTTTTCTAATTTTTTGTTTATATGTCAATAACATCCTATTCTTCAATTTTAAGAAGAAATTTCAAAAATCCAAACGCTGATTTCAAAATTATTCAATGTCCAATTCCTTGAAATTTCTGGAATTTCAAAAAATTTAACTCAATAACCCATCATTGAATTTTTCTAATTTTTTGTTTATATGTCAATAACATCCTATTCTTCAATTTTAAAAAGAAATTTCAAGAATCCAAATGCTAATTTCAAAATTATTCAATGTCCAATTCCTTGAAATTTCTGGAATTTCAAAAATTTTAACTCAATAACCCATCATTGAATTTTGCTAATTTTTTGTTTATATGTCAATAACATCCTATTCTTCAATTTTAAGAAGAAATTTCAAAAATCCAAACGCTAATTTCAAAATTATTCAATGTCCAATTCCTTGAAATTTCTGGAATTTCAAAAAATTTTAACTCAATAACCCATCATTGAATTTTGCTAATTTTTTGTTTATATGTCAATAACATCCTATTCTTCAATTTTAAAAAGAAATTTCAAGAATCCAAATGCTAATTTCAAAATTATTCAATGTCCAATTCCTTGAAATTTCTGGAATTTCAAAAATTTTAACTCAATAACCCATCATTGAATTTTGCTAATTTTTTGTTTATATGTCAATAACATCCTATTCTTCAATTTTAAGAAGAAATTTCAAAAATCCAAACGCTAATTTCAAAATTATTCAATGTCCAATTCCTTGAAATTTCTGGAATTTCAAAAATTTTAACTCAATAACCCATCATTGAATTTTTCTAATTTTTTGTTTATATGTCAATAACATCCTATTCTTCAATTTTAAAAAGAAATTTCAAGAATCCAAATGCTAATTTCAAAATTATTCAATGTCCAATTCCTTGAAATTTCTGGAATTTCAAAAAATTTTAACTCAATAACCCATCATTGAATTTTGCTAATTTTTTGTTTATATGTCAATAACATCCTATTCTTCAATTTTAAGAAGAAATTTCAAAAATCCAAACGCTAATTTCAAAATTATTCAATGTCCAATTCCTTGAAATTTCTGGAATTTCAAAAAATTTTAACTCAATAACCCATCATTGAATTTTTCTAATTTTTTGTTTATATGTCAATAACATCCTATTCTTCAATTTTAAGAAGAAATTTCAAAAATCCAAACGCTAATTTCAAAATTATTCAATGTCCAATTCCTTGAAATTTCTGGAATTTCAAAAAATTTTAACTCAATAACCCATCATTGAATTTTTCTAATTTTTTGTTTATATGTCAATAACATCCTATTCTTCAATTTTAAAAAGAAATTTCAAGAATCCAAATGCTAATTTCAAAATTATTCAATGTCCAATTCCTTGAAATTTCTTGAATTTCAAAAAATTTCAACTCAATAACCCATCATTGAATTTTTCTAATTTTTTGTTTATAGGTCAATAACATCCTATTCTTCAATTTTAAGAAGAAATTTCAAAAATCCAAACGCTAATTTCAAAATTATTCAATGTCCAATTCCTTGAAATTTCTGGAATTTCAAAAAATTTTAACTCAATAACCCATCATTGAATTTTGCTAATTTTTTGTTTATAGGTCAATAACATCCTATTCTTCAATTTTAAGAAGAAATTTCAAAAATCCAAACGCTAATTTCAAAATTATTCAATGTCCAATTCCTTGAAATTTCTGGAATTTCAAAAAATTTTAACTCAATAACCCATCATTGAATTTTGCTAATTTTTTGTTTATATGTCAATAACATCCTATTCTTCAATTTTAAGAAGAAATTTCAAAAATCCAAACGCTAATTTCAAAATTATTCAATGTCCAATTCCTTGAAATTTCTGGAATTTCAAAAAATTTTAACTCAATAACCCATCATTGAATTTTTCTAATTTTTTGTTTATATGTCAATAACATCCTATTCTTCAATTTTAAAAAGAAATTTCAAGAATCCAAATGCTAATTTCAAAATTATTCAATGTCCAATTCCTTGAAATTTCTTGAATTTCAAAAAATTTCAACTCAATAACCCATCATTGAATTTTTCTAATTTTTTGTTTATAGGTCAATAACATCCTATTCTTCAATTTTAATAAATTTAAATAACCTTCTAAAAAGCGGTCTGGGGCCGCGAAGCGGCGACAACGCGCTCGTTTTAACTAAACTATTAAATAATAATAAATTTAATTTAAATTTTTAGTAATAAAAGTGAATGTGTTTTAGGTTTATATAATTTTACTAATATGTATTTAACGAACACAAAATTGTTCGTTAAATTAATTTTGCCCATTTTTTAAAATTAATCTTTTGTTAAATTATTTATAAAAAATTAAACAACTTTTTTTTTCTTTTGGTTCCACATTTCCGTACATTAATTAAAATTGTTATTTAAATTAAACCTTTAAATATTTAACTTATATTTTCTCCTACTAATTCTTTCAAAAAATTTTAATTAAAGCAAAGTGATTTTGTATTTAATTTTATTTTTAAAAAATGAATATTATTAAGCTTTTTATTACTGCAATTTTTGTTTTAATTTTATCAACTGAAGGTAAATAATTAAATAAAAATTAATAATTGAGTTTATTAATTTAATTAATTTAAATATTAAAAATTAATTACAGTTTTGACACGTCGTGGTCCCAATGGTCCAAGACCAGGTTGGTGGCGAGGCCGGAGAGAAATTAAAACATAATAAAATAGGTGATTAAATAGAATGAGAATAAAACTAAATTTTAGAACCGGAAATTTGAACTTTTTTAATTTTTATTAATTTTTCTTTATAAATATTAAATTCAATAGAAAAAAATATCAATTCAATTAATATGTAAATTTAATAAAAATGTGATAAATTAAAAAAAAAAGATTATCAATGTCTCAATATACTAGAATTAAAACCTTTTACATTAAATAAAGGCAATTTTTAGAGTATTTAAATTTTTTATATGTTTAACTTTTATATTTTAGTTTATTCAAATCCTTTTTATTCCTTTAAAGCTTAAAAAAGTTTTAATATATTTATTCAAATACTTCCTCTAAAAATTAATACTGGGGAAAAGTTCCCTACTATAAATTTCTTAAAAATTGGCCAAATTTTATAAACTTTAATTTTAAAATAAAGCTAATTTTATTTTCTATTTTTTAAAATTTAGTTTATATTTTTATTTAAATTTAAAAAAAAGTTATGTTAAAATAACTGAATGTATGTAAGTTAATAAGAAAAGAAAAGGGAAGAGAGCGCAGAGTAGGTTATCTTTCTCTGCAGTGAGCTGCTTCAATAAGAGAAGAAAGAGCCCTTACTGATTCAAAATCTACCCTTTCAATAAAATTAAATAAATAATAATTTTTTTTCAAATTATTAGGGTCAATTCTTTAAACTTGGACGCAAAAATGATTTCTTATTTTACTGCAAAATTTAATTTATTTATTCTTTCCATTGCAATAATTTTATTTTATGATATCTTTTTGACCACAAATGCTGCTACATGCCCTGCTGGGTGGATATCTAGAGTAGATCCTATTGACAATATAACTTATGGTTATCAGGTTATTGTGCCGGATTGGGTAAATTTCTACGAGGTAGCCTTTAAAGGCCTTTATTAAGCTAAAAAGGACAAATTATAGGCCCAAGGTTATTGTGTACGTGCTGGAGGTCAAGTGGCTTCAATTCACAGTGCCGCTGAAAACGCTTTTATAGCCAGTATTTCAGCTACATTGCTTAGCCAATGTCAAAATAACGATTCAGTTTGTGGTCAAAGACTTGCACATACTAATGCTGGATGGGCATTTCTCGACTCTTTAATGCGCTCCTTTTGGATTGGAATGAATCGTGTACAATTTAAACCTTCATACAATTCTACACTTGATTGTACTAATTCGGATAATACACCCTGTGATTATGGAAGATTTGACGGAGTTGCTAATTCTAACACTAATTCTCCCCCATGGTCGCCTGCGTGTCCATCAGGCTCAAATACGTCTAATGGAGGTTAACTAATATATATTTTGAGAAATAAAATTAGAATTTAGTTGGTGACCTTGAATACTGCACTGAAATGTTCAATGCAAACCCAACTGCAGTATGGAATGATATTTCGTGTTATCATAAACTTGGAGGTGTAGTCTGCAAAATGAATTGTTCAGCAATTAAAAATGTGACAACCACTTGCCCCGTTTCCTCTACGACCACAACTAAATTGTCAAGCACAACAGCTGCTGCTATTGTTACATCAGGAGGTGGCTCTAAGGGTATTTTAAAATATTCCTAAAATTTCCCAAAATTTAGCTACAACTGCAAAACAGAATTCACTTACTACTGTTCTCAACACAGCAACAGGTAGTAATAGTGGAGGTAATAATGGCGGTGGGTGTAGTTGCAAAGGTGGTAATTGTAGTCGTGGAGGTGGGGGAGGATATCAATGTGGGTCAGACGATTGGCATTGGAAATATAATATTAAAACTGGAAAAGCATTTGCTTACAAAGCCTTCCCGTACAGTGGATGTTATTGGCAAGTATGTCATTTTTAACTCATTCTAATTTTTCCTTAAATAATTTCCAAAAATTTTCTATAGTTAAAATGCTTTTATGTTTTACTTATTTTAACTTTATCTAAGGGTATTGCTATTTGCAAGGCAGTCAATTCTGTACCCTGTTCAATTCAATCAACTGAAGAAAATGATTATATTGTTAACACAGTTTGTTCAAGTGTTCTTTCTTCAAATTCTTCATCTCGAAAGCGTCGATCAACATCTTCTACCTGTATATATACAGGAATACATCGCTATGTTTCAAATCCAACAACTGGGAGCGTTTCTTGTAGTTGTAGCGATGGTAGTTCTTGCAACTATGGAAATGGAGATGCTGTAATGCTTTTATTATCTTTAAAATTTGTTCTAAAAAATATTTTTTTTAAATTAGAATGGTGATATTACAACAACAACATTTTTACCAACCACCAGTACTTCCAAGCTCTCGACAACAATTAAAGCATCGACAAAGGGACCAACAGCAACAACAACTAAGGCAACAAGCTCAACATCAAAAATTAGTACATCAACAGTGGGCCCAAGTAATCCTTGGGCTCCTGGTTGCCCTTCCAATTCTGCAACAGGCCTTGGTGACTCCAATGGCTATGGAAGCAAAAATTGCATTGGAATTAATGGAGATGGGAAATGGGTAGATCAAAGTTGTGATAGGCCTGGAACAGCAATTGTATGCATGAAGGAATGTAACCCACCAACTTTTGCGTGAATGAGTAATTATTTCTATGCAATCCAAGAAAATAATGGGGGATAAAATATAAAATTTAATTCTAATAAATATTTTAATATTAATGAATAATAAAATTCTAAAAGCTTAACTTGATATTACTGTTTCTTTTCAAGTATTTAATACAACGAACTCCCTAGTTTTTCTTTATAAATTCAAGAGTGAAATATTCAAGAGAAAATTTAGATTTTTATTATCATAAGTATTAAATATAAAAATTAGAAGGTTTATTAAAATTATAAATATGGAAGAAATTAATTTATTTATTCCAAATATTTATTCAAAAATCGGGTGAAATACATGTCTTTTTGCATAACACTTCTCCATGAGGTTTTGAACAGGCAACATCCTTCCATTTACCATTTTTCATCACAACACAGTTTTTTGTTCCGTAAATACCATCATTCATTTCCTTAACGTTTTTGGCTGGAGAATTGACTTCCCACGGATTATTAGAAGGATTTTTCTAAAATTAACAATAATTGATGGTATCAAATTAAAACTCCTCACATTATCTGTTTTATAGCATTGATCTCCTTCCTCATCTATGCATTCAATAGTATTAGCAGATTTTTGAACACGGTAAATACCAATCCAATGAGGATTATCATTACAGCCACAATAATTCTCTTGAACAAAGTCATTCTCTTGCTTCGATTTTATTGAAGCAACATAGGCGCCATGTTTGCGGCATATGGCACCAGCCTTAAAAAAAGAAGTTATAACTAATGTTTAAACACCTTAAAAAATGGAATAGAAAATTGGACCTTTCATAAATAAAAGCACAAAAATTAAACTCACATCCCAATAGGTTCCATTTCCTGGTAGTGGATACTTGTGATAACTCATGCATTTAGTCTTCTTCTCGTTACAATGCCATTTCCAATCATTTAGTCCACATACAGTGTTATTTGTACAAATATTTGTAGCTTCTGTTGTTGCTAATTCTGTTGTTGTTGTTGTTCGTGTTGTTGTTTCCATTTCTTCTTCCTTACAAGTTTTTGAACAATTTTTCTTACATATAACACCTCCAAGTAAAACATAACATGAAATATCATTCCAATATGTTTGTTCAGAATCGTTGCCAATATACATTTCTGTACATCCTTCGATTGATCTTTCTAGAATAAAATTTATTAAATTCATTTTTATTTAAATTTTATCAGACTTTCAGAAAAATCACTCAATCCAGATGGGTTGCCAAATCCCCATGGGGTAATATTACGGTCATGCGGAGCAACCCCATCAACACGTCCATAATCACATGGAGTACCGTCAGTGTTCACGCATTGTACTGTTGTACTGGCAAATGGAGGAGCATATTGGGAACGAGCGGTGCCGATCCAAAGTGACCGATAAAGTTTATCTGAAAGGAGTGAATATTTTTCTCATTTTTTATTATAAATATAATTTATCTATAATTATAATTTATTTTTTATTAAAAATATCTAACCAAGTAAATCATTTTCTCGAGTATCATTAACAACTCTCTGTATGCAAGCATTTGTTTCTTGACATTGTTTAATTACTGGTGAAGCTAACTTTCCAACAAAAATATTTTCTTCTTCACTGTGTATGCTTACAATATCTCCTCCTAGTTCACGGCATTTTGCATTTGCCTAGAATTTTTTTTTTAATTTTAAAAAATTTAATTAAAATTTTACTTGAAAAATGTTAATCAAATCAGAAATTAATGCCAAATAACCATAGGTGTTTCCATCACTGTCAACACGTGTTGTCCATTCATTTGAGCATTTACTCGAAGAAAAAGATGGAAAAATTAATAAAATTATTCCGAGGTTTAAAATTAATAATAGATTCATTTTAAATTATTTTGAGGTACTTCAATTAATATTAAATATTTTTCACTGCAGAATGAATTGTTTCATTAGGGTCCATGTGTTGTTTAAATACAGTTTTATTTTTTGTATTTATTTATTTTTTCTGTTTTGGGGTTTAAAATATTTTTTCAGGATCACTCGACTTTTGGCCATTTATTTTTACTTTTTCAATTATTTTATTTAAAAATGCAAATTTTAATCCTTTTTGGCAATTTTTAGTTAATTTAGCATCAAAGATTTAAACAAATATTAAATCAAATAAACGTGTTGGGAGAATATATTTAGAAATAATTTTTAAAATTTTGCATAAATTTACATCTAAAAAAAAGATAAAATTTAAAAAGTTGTTTAAATATAACCTTAGATATATTTTGGGAAAAAACCAAAAATTAATAAAAATTATTTTAAATTTTTTTAATTGAATTTTTTGCTAAAAAAGAGTGAAAATAATTAGTTAAATCATCTTTAGAATTTTGCCATTATTTCCTTAAAATTCGGCAAAATTTTATAAACTTTAATTTTCAAAATAAAGCCAATTTTATTTTCTATTTTTTAAATTTTAGTTCTATATTTTTATCTTAATTTTAAAAAAGTTATGTTAAAAAAACTAAATAAAGGGATTTTAGACAAAGGAAGAGAGCACAGAGTAACTTCTCTTTCTCTCACTGACAATGAACAGACTTTTCTTTTAATTATTTCTTCTCTTTTTATTGTTCATAAAAATAATTAATAAAACATTATTTATTTATTTAATAAAATTTAAATTATTTATATTAAATGTATTAAATTAACCAATTTTTTAAAAATCGGGAAAATTTACTAAAGAAAATTTAATTACCAGTTTTTATAAAAATTAGAATATACTAAACGTTTTATCATATTAATGCTTTAAATTAACAAATTAAAACAATATTTATATTTATTATTCTATTCTTATTATTATTATATATTTATTTTATCGTCCTTTTCTTTAGATAATTTAGAGGGGACAGCACCAGGTCCCACCGAATCCACTTCCTAAAATAGGAGCACAACGGGGAAATGGTCGGTAAGTTCCACTCACATTTCCTCTAAGTCCTACACAGAAAGGACTAGCTCGGTCAGTAGCATTGTTAAAGAATCTGCATGCTGAAACATAAAATAAAATAGTAATTAAAGTTAAATAATTTTTTCCCCTTTTTAATAAAATGTTTGGTAATTGTATACATGTACTTTATAATTTTAATTGATTAACCAGCAAACAATTAAAAATAATTACAAACTTGCATGCGTCATAACACCCGGACTACACTCGGCATTATGTGGCACTCCATCTAAAATATTTTATTTTATTAATGTTTAGAGATTTTACTAATTGTTTTAAATAAATTTAAATTAAAGAAAAATTACAGATTTCAGTTAATTCGTACGCAATAAAAATAACAAAAATGGTCACTGCTAAAGCTACGAATTTTTGCATTATTCTTTAATAATAAATTTAATTATTTAATCAAAATTTATTCTATAAAATTAAATTTTTTATTATTTATTAAAATTAAAATAAAAAGAAAAATATAAGTAATATAAAAATAAATAATAACAAAAAATGTATTAAGAAAATTTTTAATGTTTTTAATTTAATTAAATCGACATTTTAAATTTGACTTCTTTTAATTAATAAAATTTATTAACATTTAATAAATTAATATTAAATTAAAAGATGTTTATTTTGCTTAAAACTGAATTATTTAGCTTTAAATCTATTCCTTTTATTGAACAAATTTTGTTGTCAAGTTCTAAAATAATAAAAAAAATTAACATTAAATTTTATTTTGATATAAAAAATTGTTTACTATAAATAAAATATTACTAAGAAAATGCTTATTTTTCCATCATTAAAAAGTTGTTAGCTTTAACTATGAAATAATCACGAAATTAATCATAACAATTTTTAACGCATCGACAGTTTATTTGTTTAGAAACTTTATTTTAAAAAATATTCTTTTTATTTTATTTAATGTTTTAAATTAGTCGTCAAGTTTGTTAATAGGTTTTGAGTTGTTAAGTTTATTTGTCAGGTTTTATTAATGCTAGGAATTATTATACATAATCACGAGTAATTCAACTAGCTAGACTCGTGCCAGACTAATTTTCGACCGCATGTCTTTTTTATTGTCGTCGGGCATATTTAATTAAATAAAGAAAAGTGCAACCTCTCCTTTTTTATTCCTGTCTGTGCCCTTTTAAAGTGCATTGAATTTAGACATTATTTAAAGTCAGACTAAGAACTCAAGTGTTCAGTTGAAATAATTAAAATAATTAAAACTTTGCTTCATTATTTACTTTAACAAAAAATAAAAAATTAATTTCTTGGTTGAGAAGTGCAAAAAATGTTAAAAATATTTTTAATATTAATTTTTATAATTTTATCTAATTTAATTGAATGTTGCGCAAATGGAACAGACAAGAATAATTCAATGCCTGAAGAAATAAAAAGAGAAGAAATTAAAGAACAAAATAAAGAAAAAAGTCTAGAAGATCAAACGCTTGAGGAGGTTTTGTCAAAGGGCACAGAATTCAATCGGATTTATGATTTTGTAGAATCCACTTTTAAAAGTAATAAAAAAGTAAAAGAAATGAAGACTTTTTTAAAACAGATGAAAAGGGAAAATAAATCAATTAAAGATAATTTAAATAATTTTGATAATTATTTAAATTATAAAACTAATTTAACCGTGCAATTGAATAAACCACCTGCTTCAATAACAGAAAAAAAGAAAAAGGATTTAATGAAAAAAATTAAAAGTCAATTAAACGAACTCAAAAAAGTTGATCACTTTCATATTAATAATGTTTTATTTGCCTTAGATTTTTGTTTAAATATTGACCAGAAAATTGAAGAAAAGTTTAAAAAAGTTTTAAATGAATATTGTAAAAATAATATAATTAAAAAGGGAAATGAAGTGTTGATGGCAGGCGGAATTATTTATAAAAATAGAATTAATGAGAAAGGAAATAATGACACAATTATGACCAAACAAAGTACTAAAATTGAGCAATTAATTAGAAATTTTAGTCAACGTTTGAGTAATAACAAATCTGTTGGTAAATCAAAATCATTCGATTCTGTTTTAAACGAGGGAGGAAAACAATCAAAAAGTTTTAGATCTTTTATTGGTAATTCTATGCGACGAGTAAAAACTGAAGGGGATTTCACTTCTTTTAAATTAATTAAAAACGAAAATGATATTCAAGAAGGGAATTTAAATGAGAATACACTCCATTCTAAGCGAAGCAATTCACTCTTTAGTAATTTTACTGAATCATTCCGTATAACTCCAAAAAGTGCAAAAGAGTCAATTGAGGACGTAGAAAAAAGAAATGAGGAAAATGCCATTAAAAGTATTAATACAAAGTCACTTGAAGAATATCTTGCAAGTTATCAACAAAGAAAAGCAACTTCTACAATTTTAAAAATGAAAGATAATTTATCAAAAAGTTTTAGAACAAGTTTAGGTAATTCATTTCATAGAGCAAAATCTGAACATGAGTCACTTGAAGATGCAGAAAATAAAAGGGAAAAAGCAGCAATTAAGTTTATAAATAACGGTAAATCATATGCTGATTATTTAGCAACTTATTAAACTTTTATTGTATTTATTATATTCTTTTGTAATTTTTATTGTAATTATATTTCATTTTGTAGACAAAACATTTCTTATTATAAACATTTGTTTGTTTTGATTTTTGCCCTTATCCGTCGAGAGACAATTCTTGAGAAATTAAAAAAAAATATTTAATTAACAACGAAATAAAATAGTGCATTTATTCACGAGTCAATTAATCAATCAACACTAGTCTCGTCGGCATCTTTTATATTTTGCCATTTTTATAAAAATATTTTTAAAATTAATATTTATAATTTTTAATAATTTAATTTAAATATATTTTTAATTAACAATTATTAAATGAAAAAAATTTTTTTTTGTTTTGTATTAATTGTTTTAATTATTTCCACCTACGGCGGACGAAAAAAATCATCAAAGAAAAAAGGTGCTAAAGTGGCAAAACCAAAAGAATTAAAAAATCGCCATCATCTATTTAGTATACCTGAAGGTAAATAAATTTGAAAAATTAAACATCTACGGATATAAAGGGAGATATTTTGAAATTTATTTAGGCGATAATGAAGGACCTTCTCAAGTTTTAATTAACAACTACAAGACAGATTTGGTTATTAAAAATGAAAATTTTTATTTTGGAAACCCGGAGAAAGCATTGAAATTATATTCCAAGAATTTTCAGAAGTTAATGTCTTGCATTGAATTTTTCGGCAACGAGGAAAATAAAAAATCTTTATTATTAACCATTAATAAAATAAAAAATGGAAGAGGAAATCCAATGTTAAATTTGGTCGGGATAGATCAATTTTTTAAATTATGGGAAAAGTTTGAAAATGAAGCCGATAAAATGGATAAATTGGAAAGTTCAGTTAAAGAAGACGTTGAAAAAGAGGTACATACATATTTATTTAAAAAATTTTTTTATAAACTATCCAATAAAATATCTGGTATTTAATATATTTTTTAAAATTACATATGTATAAAAGTTCCTCAACATAAAATTTTAATTAAATTAATTTTAAGGAAATTATAATGCAGCAATTAATTGATATAAAAACTGCTGTAGGTTTGGGTTATTTACGTTATCTTTTTATGGGAGAATTTTGTAAAAATGTTGATAAAATTTACAAAGATGAATTTAAACTTTATTTAAACAATTTTTGTAAGAATAATGTAAAGCCAATATTAAAACAAATTAAAGAAGAGAGTAGTTCAACATAAATAAAAAAAAGCCTACAATTAGTCAAATTAATAATATTTAATTTTTTTATTTAATAATTTAAATAGTTGATAAATTTAATTGATTTATTAAAGTCAATAAATTTGAATTAAATATCATAAGACATTAGAATCTAAACAATTGTAGAGGTCCTTTAGTCTTCCCCAACCTTTTTAAAAATGCACTTTTATTATTTTTTCTTTTATAAAACTTTAACTAGCCTTTTTAAAGTTTAATTTTATTCAAATTTTATTCAACCTTTTTATTAAAGAAAACTTTTTTTAATTTTATCAAAAATATTAGCCTTATAATTTTTAAATTAAATAAAAAAAAGAATTCAGAATAAACGTTTATTCACTGATTTAATTAAATATATACATAAGTAATATATGCATGCATTTATTATTTTTATTTTTTATAGAATTATGTTCCTAACACATTTTTTGTTCCATCTCTGCAATGTGTAACACTCCTAAATTAAATAATATTAATTTTAAATTTTAAATAAAACCTCTCAGCATTGACAATAAGCATTCAATTGTAAGATTAATGCCTGAATATCCAAAAGTGGGCAGACTCTCGCAAAAACAAATCCTGTTGCTTTTATGCAACAATAAAGTGGGCAAAAGTTAGGAGGAGGAGTAGGTGGATTAACATCACCACCACAATTAACCATAACTGACATTCCAATGATGAACAAAAGAAGCATTACAATCTTAGCTTGCATTTTTTTTGTTAGTTTTTATTAGTTTTTTTTTATAATTATCTGAAATTAATTTATTAATAATTAACGGGAAAACATTGAAAGAAATATCGAAAATGTCTTAATTAAAATGTACAGCTAAATAGAAGGTTCAGACATTTTAAATTATTAAAAGGAATTATTTATTATTAAAATTATTATTTAAAAGAAGATAATTAAATAAAACTTGGGATGGTTTAATAGAAGAAATTCACAGGTATTTATACTCCAATAGTTGACGCTTGAATATAATCACACGTTATTATTTAAATTAAAAATATTTACAATTTGCTAAAAAATAGGTACAAAAAAATAAAAAGCTTTGAATATTAATTAATAAAAAATAAATATTTTCAAAAAAAAAATTGTTCTTTTGAGTTTATTTTTAAAAACAAGGGTGATTTTTTTGAATTTAAGAAAAATATTTATTATTATTTTTTATGTTAACGTGTGCATTTTAATCCTTTTTTTAAGAAAAAAAAATAATAATAATTTTAAATATTCTATAAACAGATTAATTTTATTATTTCAGTTCAAACAAACTTATTTGCGAAAATTATTCTATTAAATTAAATATTTATGAAAATTCTACTTTAATTTTTATATAATTTCTACTCAGAATAAATTCTCTAATTTACTTAATTATTCTGATTTTTTAAATAATTACAAGGTCCAATTATTGAGTGGCTAAAAATTTAAAATTATTAGCCACTATTTTTATTAATTAATTAATTTAACCTTCAGAGTCTTCACTATCTTCTTCTAACCCCTCTTTTCCTGAATGCATTAAACCTTGGTTAGCAAGTCCTTTAAAATATTTATTTATTAAATTTATAAGTTTTTTTGTCACCCTGATGTCGCTGAGATGTGCTCAAAATGAAAATTATATCATTTTAATTTGAAATTTCCTTTAAAAGTCCAATTATTTAAGAAATTTTAATTTAATTAAAAAGAACTTAAATTGCACTTTTAAATAAATAATTTCTCAATAAAATAGACATTAGAAAGGAATATTTATTTATATTTTCATAAACCAGACAGTTTTTTTAATTTCTGATTTTTACTTAAATTCTAAGAAAGTGCTTCTTTCAAAAAACATGGCTAGTTTAGATTAAACAAATCTCTGTTTGTCAACTCAAAGAAAATCATATGGCATTAAATCGAAGCTGTCGCTTTGCCTTTTTTCGTTTATTAATTTATTTATTAACAAATAAATTTACGTAAATAAATTTCCCCATAAAGAAAGAAAAGGGCAAGAAAATTTAAAAATTTTAAATTTACATGTGACTCAAGGAGAGAGGATGGGGAGGATATGGAGGAGAGGATTTTATTGCCCTTTCTCATAAGGCAAAAAGGGCAAGAAAATAAAAATTAATTTATCTTTTTATTATTAATTAAAAATTAATTAAAAAATAAAAAGTCTTGTAATTTTTATTTTGAAAAAAGTAACTTTAATTCCCGGCTATACAGCTCTTTCTTATGTTTATTTTAACTTAATAACAAGCAAAAGTTTAATTAAAATTAAAAAATTTCAGAATCCTTTTTTTATTAAAATTATTTGAAAAAAGAAAATTTCCAAAAATCGGAACAATGATAATTTATTTATCATTTAATCGTTTGCTACCTTCGATGATTTTTTTGTTAATTCCCTTACTACTATGTGAAGGAATGCTTCACAACCAACAACACCAAAATCAACAAAAACAACATTTGCTTCTACAAATAAAAAACTTTGAGGAAAATGTTAAACAGTTAATGGAACCTGCTATTAAATTCGAAGGTTGTTTTGAATATTCAATGAAAAAAAGATATAATTTTTAAATGTTTAAGATAATTTTACTGAACAATTAAAGTGTATAATAACACTCGGAAAAAGGTCAATAAAAGAAAAAATATTGAAATTTGTCGAGTATTATCAAAAATTCACCTCCCTTCATGAACATTCGATTCCCCTTCCACCAGAAATTATGGAATTAAATTTTGAAGTTGAAAGAAATCCTTTCGCTGAGGATAAAATAAAAAGATTGGAAAATGAGAGTAAACACTTTTTTGATAAAATGCCAAAAGAAAGTGGAAACTATAAAAGTTTATTTGAAATAATTAATTTATTTTGGTCTGAAAAAGCAGAAAAAGAGGTTATTTAAATTAACAGAAATTAATTAAATATTTAGGAGAAAATTGAAGTATTTTTTTTTTAATTTAATTATAATATATTATTTTACCTTTTAGAATTAAAATAAAATAAGAAAAGTTTTTAGCCGATTGAGTTGCATACTCCTCCTTCTCAACATTCAGAAAACATCCAAGGTTCTTCAATGGATCTAGCCAACCTGTTAACTTGGGAAACTTTTACAGAGGATACGGATGGTTCTTTATCAGGTTATCATTATCCGTTTACTGGTTAATTTTTAAATAATTATTTTATTAAATAGTCGCGGTATTTTTCCCCTTTTTTACAAGGCTTTTAGCTTAACTTTTATTTATTTTTGTTCATATGTACAAGTCTTTTTGTTGACATGTTTTTGATATTAGTTTTGGATAGCTTTTTCTTCAAATAAAAATTTTAAAATTCTAAAATGGCTTAACTGATTTAATTTTTAAAGCTTCTTATTTAACGAGAAAAAGAAAAGGATAAAAGTTTATCCACAGGGCAGACTTTCCTTTTAATATATATCCTAAACCCTCTTGCCTAAGCGTTTTAAAAGCAGTCAAATTAATCTCTCTTACATAGGTGAAGACAAGAAAATTTACAATGAATTTGTTAAACTACGCAAAACAATCAACACCTTTTTTCATCAAATAAAGCTTGAACTTGTAGTTGGAGTTAACTTCAATTTTTATGAAAACATTGATAAAAACCTGAATATATTTGAATCTTTGTTTGATCAAAGAATTTCTAAAAATATGTTCGAATATTCCAAACCAAAAATTGACGGGGTTTTTAATAGAGAAATTACTAAAGAATTAGAAAAGTTGTTTTCAACTGCAAATCACTTTAGTAACGAATTAATTAACGCACAAATATTTAATTATTGGACTTTTCACATTGGTGAATTGGCACACGCTAATTTTTATCATGTTATTGGAGAGGTAGTATTATTTTTTAATTAGATATAGATAAATTGAAAAATATACTTCTAAGAGTTAGATAAACCACTTTAATTTATCTTTATAAATATAAAAAAATTAAATTTGATTGAAATTTTTTTTAATCAGCCTAAAGCAAGAGAAATTGAAAACCTTAAAGAATTCGAATATAATGGATATGGGGGATTCGGAGAGGAATTGAAACCTTTACGCGTATTCCAAGAGGAAAGAGTTAGACGACTAAAACAAAAGGAAGATGCTTCTGACATTGAATTAACAATTTTTAAGATTGAAGAAATGTTGCCAGCAAAGATTAATTATTCTAATAGAAATTTGATGAGAAAAGCAATTAATTGTTTATTGGAATTTTATTCAGAAATTGAAGAAATACCTATTAATATATTTAATTATATTTTTAATGAGAATATTCAAAATGTAACAAGTTTTAAGTTTAATTAATTTTAAGGCTTTTTCTATAATTCTTAACTGAAAAATTAAATTAAAAAATTTTATTTTAAATAATTCTTTAAATTTGTATTTTATTTTCGAGTAAATTAATAATATTTTAGGAGGATTACGAGATATGGAAAACTCATATTAATTTATTAAAAGCTTCTCAGAACGTCTACAATTCATTAAATTCAATGCTTAATACATTTATTACCTTTGAAGGTTTAAATGGCACAACATGCCGGGTAAATTTAAAAATAATCATAACAAATATTTACGGCAAATTCTAAAAAATATTAAATAGACTGAATTAACGTCTATCTAAAAATTTGAATTGTCATTACCTCTACCGTTGCTATACTGTCCTCAATATCCTCTAAATTTCTTAATTAAATTAAATAAAAAAAATTACAGAAAATAAAGGAAGGTAAGGAACTTTTCGAAGCATTATTAGCAAAGAAACAGGTAAACAAAAACCTCGAAATTTTTGATCCTCTCAAAGAACGACTTATTTCTTGGAGTTTGGCTGAATTCTGGCTTAAAGAAGCTTTTAAAAAAGTGGCTGAACATTTAAAAAATTTTAATTTCGATTCATCTTTACATTTAACATCCTTAGCTGAAAACATTGAAAAAAATATGGAATTACCCTTAGATTGGGTAAAATATGAATTAGAAAATTTTGAAGGTGCTAAGGTTCGGAGTTTGTTTAGTCACACAAATGAACTGAATGCACAGCATTTATCGGTATTTTTTAAATAAACCTAATTTTAATAACATTAACCTTAAGGTTTTAATTCGTGTAAATTCTGCTTCTGTTTTATTGGCATATACTCGAATGAAACAAATTTTTGGAATATTAGATTCTATTAACATTACAGAATACACACAAAAAGCTCATCAAATGGCAACTATTTATGCTTCAAATTTTGAAGGACAGCCTAAGCATTATGCCAAATATATCTTTGGCTATTTAAGACATAAAAACGGTTCAACTGGACACGGCTTTCGTAATCCGAATATTGCTGGACCTTCTCATGGAAATTGAGTTTTTAAAGCAAAAAACAAGAGAAACTTGGTTAACTGAAGATATGTGAAACAAAAACGATACTATTTTCTTTTCCTTATTTTTAAGAATTTAGCTTTACATGTAGTTTTTTTAAGTAATTTTTCTATTATTGTAGAAGCGATATTTTTTCAGTTTCCATACATTATTCAGTAAAAGTAAAAATTTTTAATTTTTAAAATTATATTAATCATAACAGAAGAAAATTCTTTAAAAAATTAAAAAAAAATTCAATGTGTATAATCAAGTTCTAAAACTTTGAAACTATTAAAGCATTAGAATATGTGATGACTCAAAATAATTTTTAAACAAAAGTTGTAGAAAAAAGTTTATCAAATACCGTATTTCCTCTAATAGAATGACACCTCCATTTGAATGACACCTCTAATTGAATGACAAAATTTGAAGGTATCGAAAAATAGAGTGACAGACTCCATTTGAATGACACCTCTAATTGAATGACACTTTTGGGTTACCGTGAAACAAGTTGCCTATAAATATACTTTGCCTAATTTTTTTCCTTTTTCATAGTTTTTAAGTTTTAGATGGATAATTTTAACGAAGATATTGACGTAGTAAATTTGTCAGACGAAGAGGGACCCTCCGAAAAGAAACCAAGACAATCATTCACGATTGAGAAAAAATTAGAAGTCATTCAACATGCTAAAAATTATGGTAAAAGTGCAGCACACAAGCGTTTTTCAGTTTGTCGTGGAAGCATTATAATGTGGATGAAGCAAGAAGAAAATCTAATGTACATACCTAGGTTTTACTTTTTAATATGTGTCTATTTAGTGAGATGAAGAACAAGTCAAATAAAAGACGTTTGCCAGGTGCTGGACGTCATTTGCTTAATTCTGATCTAGACAAGCAAATTTATGAATGGTTTGTTACTTTACGAAAAAAAAGCAACGAGTAACACGACTAATGATTCAGAAAAAAGCAAAAGAATATCATAATCAAATTGATATTTTAGAAGAAGAAAATTTTACAGCTAGCAATGGGTGGTTAGAGAAATGGCTTAGACGTCACAATCTTAGTTGTAGAATACCAACCACAGTTTGTCAAAAACCGCCAGAATTTTATGAGAAAGAAATAGTAAGTTTTTTTATTTCCCATTTCCTTTAATTAGATTTTATCCTTAGGTCAATTTTATACTTTATGTGAGAAAAAAATTAGTAAAAGAAAGTTTGTCGTTGAATTGTGTGTTTGCCTGTGATGAGACCGCAATTTGGCTGGATGCGTCAAATAGTCGTTGTGTCGCAGAAAAGGGTTTTAATTTGTTAATTAAAAATATATCATGATATTTGATAAGGATCAAAAGAAGTATCTGTTTTGACTTCTGGACATGATAAACTCAGAATAACAGCACTTTTAACTGGTAGAATGGATGGTAAAAAATTAAAACCTTATGTTTTATTACCACTCAAGCGTCCAATTCCTGCAATTGAAAAACAATTTAGTAATAAAATAGTGATTTCTTGGGCTGGAAATGATTGGATGACGGATAATTTAACAAGTGATTACTTGAGGTAAAAGTAATAAATACTAAATCTAATTTCACATTATAATATTAAGTCGAGTCATTGGAGATCTTTTTTGAGAAAAGAATGTTAATATGGGATTCATACCGCTGCCACATATCCAAGCAAACAAAACTAAAATTAAAGAATATGAATATCGAATCATGTATTATACCAGGGGGAACAACAAAATTTTTGCAACCAGCAGATGTTGTTTGGAATAGTGTATTTAAGGCAAAAGTAAAAATTACAAATTTAAGGTACTATTTTCTCAAAATTACAGGTAAGAGAAGCATATGAAGATTGGATGATTAATGGTGAAAAAACATTCACTCAAAGTGGTAACATGCGAGCTGCTAAGCCAGAAGTATATTTACAGTGGATATTAGGTAATAATACTAGTGTACAATAAAATAAAACCTAAATTTACTAGATGCTTGGGAATCAATTTCAGAGGATTTGATTACCAAATCCTTCAAAGTTTGTGGCATTTCATTAAATGATGAAAGTGACACAGATATACACTGTATGAAGAAGGATGGTCAATGCCCGAATGCACGTGAACTTCTTAGGGTAGGATTGAGAGAAGAAAGAATTGATGCGTTAACGGATGTATTTGAAGCAATTGACCTTGAGCAGGATATAGAAAATGGTTATATTAGTGATTCTTCAGTTGTTTAATTAATTGAAAATTTGAATAAATTTGTATAAAAATTGGTCATTGAAAAATACAATGACAGACTCCATTTGAATGACACCTCTAATTGAATGACAAAATTTGAAGGTATCGAAAAATAGAATGACTGTCATTCTATTAGAGTAAATACGGTATTTTAAATAAATCATTCCATTATCTTAAAACAGTTTTTCTAAATTATTTTAATTCTTTCAATTCATTTTGGGGTATAGAAAAATTTAAATAATTTAATTACTAATTTAGTAAAAAATAAAGGGATATATGAAAGGAAAGTATTTACATATTACCATATTTTTCTAATTTATTTATATCCTCAGTTGAATGAGAAAGGGTGGCAGGGATCCTGAAAATTAATTCCTTAACATCAGTAATTTTCAAAAATTTTTGGATTGAAAATTAATTAGAAAAATTGGGTAATAATAAAATGGTTAATTTAATAGAGGTCAACATTTTGACAACTTTTCTTCTTCTCAATCTTAATTTTTATAATTTTCTTTTTTTTTTAATAAATAAATTTATTTGTTCATCCATTCCTTCAATTCATCTTTTTCAAAGAATAAAGTATTCAAGTTAAATTTTCCTGGCTCAGTATTTTTCCTTCTCGAATCAAATGTTTTTTTATATGCATTATTTATTTCGTTACTAAAATTGTTCAATAGATCCTTATTTTTTTTCAAAAAATTCTTTGATTGTTTTCTTCCTTTTATTCTTAACATTTTTTTCTTTAATCCCAATTAGCCAAATTGTACAATTATTACCTTTATTTTTAGGTAAATGTTTAGGACAAGGCTGGGAGTCCTTATATTTCTTTGGCGATGCATGACAATATTCTATAGTATTTATTTCTTCTTCTATGCTCAAAAGTTCAAGTCTAATTCGAGTTCCAGTATAGTCGCAAAAGAGAGGGCCAAACGTACTATCTCTCTTATGTGAACAGATTAGAACAATATAATTGTCGTACTATAAATTTTAAAAATTATTTTGATATATTTTTTGTTGAAAAATCTCATGTTGCAGAATTAACTTGCATTAAAATACCAAATATCGAAAGGGGTGACAAACTATTTTTGGGATAATAAACTAAAATTTATGAAATACAGCTCATTCGAAAGAGCTCGTCGAGCTGAGTCGAATGATACCAAAATTATCAGAATTGGATGAAAATAAAGCTACATATAATTAATTAAAATTTAATGGAAGAGAAAGAAGATAGACAGCCAGTGTAAGCAGTCCTTTGCGCTTATGCGAAGCAGAGAAGCATAACTTACTCTGTGCTCTCTTCCTTTGTTTAAAATCCCTTTGTTTAGTTTTTTTAACATAACTTTTTTTTAAATTAAGATAAAAATATGAACTAAAATTTAAAAAATAGAAAATAAAATTGGCTTTATTTTAAAAATAAAAATTTATAAAAGTTGCCAACTTTAATGAAAATTATGGCAAAATTCTGAATACGCTCTCTACCCAGGTTTTCCCTAAAAGTTTTCTCGAGGTGAAATCGCTATGGATTTAAAAAGTTTTTGTATCCCTTTAAGCATCAATAATTAAATAAAATAAACAAACCTTCTCTTCAAATAACCCGCCATCAAACCATTTCTTCCATGCTTGTTCAATTAAAGCTATTTCAGCCTGCTTGTCCTTCTCATTCAAATTTAATTCTTTTACATCTTTTAATAATAAAAGTCCTAAATTTTGAATTAAAAAACAGTTAATTCAACTCAAAATTACCATTATTTATTGCATTTTTAATAATAAGTTCAGTACTTCCATTAATATTAAATCCAACATTTTGTGAGGGAGAGCCAAGATCAATAATAGGCCATACTGCTTTTTTATGTTTTTCTCTATTTTCTTGATCCAAACGTTTGTAAACATTATTTTCATTTCGTTCACTAATAGCTTGATCAAAATCCCAATCAATCGGATCTTCCAATTTTATAACCCTTTCTTCAGTTAATGGCAAAGTAAACCAATTATTAAGGTATTTAAATAATTGTTCAATTAATTTAATTGTCGGGAGCATCGGATTTTCTATAGCAATTTTGCTTACAAGAATAGCAATTGAAGCACTGTTTAGAAAGCCTAATTGGCCACTGTTTATATAATGCTCTTAAAATATTTAAAAATTAATACTTCAATAAAATAAATTTACTTTCAGCCCATAATTTTATTGCTATATATATTACTTGAAATTTATTAATATTATTTCCTAGCAATTCCTTCATTCGTAGGGATGATCGAAGGCCTAATTTTTAAATAATTTTAAAGAAAATCCCTTGACATTACCAGAAAGAGCTATAAACATTCCTAAACGTTTACTCAATGACCTGGCCACATAGTTACTTGTATCCATAAGTGCTTTATAAGAAATTCTTTCACTAAATTGCGCAATCACCTTATCCAATTTTACCACTGTTAAAGCTTTATTCTCTTCAAACAATCTTTTAAATGAAACTTCCTCCAGAATTACAAACGAAAGGACAAATTCAACGCCATAAAAGTTTACATTAATTACTTGTAAACGACGGCTATTTATTCGTTTAATAGATTCGACTGATTTATTCTGTAAAATTAATAAATTAATTAAATCTGACAAATAAGTGAGTGGATATCCTTTTTAAAACTTTATTAGAAAACTAAGAAGGGAGAGAAGCGGCGGTAATTACTTGTTGCACAGAAAGAAGAGAGAGAAGCTAAACCTACTCTGTGCTCTCTTCCTTTAACTAAAATCCCCCTTTATTTAGTTTTTTTAACATAACTTTTTTTAAAATTAAGATAAAAATATGAACTAAAATTTAAAAAATAGAAAATAAAATTGGCTTTATTTTAAAAATTAAAGTTTATAAATTTATTAATAATAAATCTAATAATAACATTTTTGACTTAATTCTCCCCAGATCCTTAGATAACCCCACCAATTTTTGATGGAAATTTAAAAATATAAGCCATTTAATTAATTTTAATTTCTACCTCACATAAAGTACAGAAAAGTGAATAATCTCCGTCTTCAATTCCAAGGACTGTTTTCGTTCCTTTCTTCAAATTATTAACACATTTTCTCTCATCTTTAGACACATACTTACAATCAAAATCACCAAAAAAGTCAATCTCAAACTGCGTATCTGAATATCTTTTAAACGGAACAAATATAATTCCATCAACATTAGATTTATTTGTTGAAGCCCCTAGCATTTGCGAACCAAAGATTGTGAATTTTGTGACGTTTTCAGTAACGTTAGAGTCATTGCCAGCTTCTTCATTGCGATAAGTGTAAGGAACCTTAAATTAATATTCGGTATCTCTTAAAAAATTAAATTTACCCAATTGGAGATGAATGCTTTCATTTTATTAATAGCATTGTTAATAGACTCCCATTTAGAGTTCCATTTACTGAGTAAATCAAAATCATTTTCTCTAAGTTCTTTTTGAAGCTTTAATTAAAAAAAGGTTTTTCTTTATTTTAATTTATTGTTGGGTATTAAAAGGCTCAAAAATAATTTTTATCCCCGTATTTTAATACTCTTTTAAATCTCACACAATTTAACACTAATTGGGATTATATTATTTATTTATTTAAATTAATTTTACAATTTTCTTTTCAGCTGCATCTTTTATCTTTTCAAATCTATTATTTAATTCTTCTTTAATTTTTTCACAACTCATATTTTCCCTTAACACTTTTTTTTCCATTTTATCTTTCCAGTTAGTTTTAATGCTAATAGACCATTTAATATCTTCATTTTTTCCATAATCGGCTATATAATCTGTTATTTTTAATGTTTTTTCAATATTTTCAAGAATTGAATAAAACTCTTCCAAGTTCCGGCACTTTTGCTTTTTCAACTTTTTCTTCAGTTCATTCAGAAAATCTTTTTCATCAATTGTTGATTTACTAGCTCCTTCAATTTTTTTAAATTTAAATAATTTAAAACTAAATATTTTTAAAAAATAAAAAAATTGTTATTTTTCAGAAACGTTCCATAATAAAAAAAAATTGCTCAATTTAATGGTTAAAATTGAGTTCTCTCACTTATTTTTTTTAATTAATGTAAAAAGTTTTAAAGGTTTCTAAATAAAGGGTAAGAGGAAAGGAAAGCCACAGACTGTTAGTTTTACTACTATCAACTTTTTTAGCCTCAGATTTCTTGAGAATAATTAAATCAAACAATTAATTTATTTAAACCTTTTTGCTTTTTTCCTCTAGTGTTCATCAATGCGTACTGTGCCGAAAATTTGTTCTTTCTCATCTTTTTTTCCATTTTTCGTTTAAGCTTTTCATCCTCTACTTTTTGCTTTTTAATCATTAAAGCTTCTTCCTTTAACTTTTTTTCTTCTTCTTTTTTTGTAAATTCTAATAAAAGTTCATTTTCTTTCTTCAACCTCTCAGCTTCCTTTTCCTCTTCTCTTCCTTTAATTGGATTAATTTTATTCTTTTCTTCATTCTCTATTAGTTCAGCAATTTTTTCTTTTGTTTCATTTAATTCTTCATAATTAATTTGCAAACCTAATTTTCCAAAAAGATCTACAAAACCACTATATCCAACAAGCTTTTGTAAATAAACTTGATAAGTTTTGTTTGTCAACACTTAAAAATTAGCAAATAAAAATACAAAACTTTTTTCTGGTTAAAAAAGGTTGAAATTCTGATTTTATTAAAGGTTTGAAAAAGTATCAGAATTTTTAAATTATTTTTAAAAATATAAATAAGAAACTCACGATTTAGTAAAACTTGATCTCCTTCTGGATCATTAAGAAAATCTTTAAGAAAAATTAAAGAATGTTCTCTACACATTCCAATAATCCAAGTATTATATTTCTCATATTTTTCAAGGTCATTTTTTTGTTTTTTGCCAGATTCAATTTCTTTCCATTCACTTTTTATATCCTTTAAACTTTTTGCTTTACCTAAATCAAGCTGATCCAGGACGTATTCAGTTAATTCAGTCTAGGAATTAATATTTAAATTTTAAGAACTAAAATTACCAGCAATATTAACATTTCTTTTTCTCTTTCTTCAGCAAATGAAATATCATCTGACTCGCTACATTCAATAAAAATTTCGTCATATTTAATTAAAAAGTTTATTTTTTGGTAGTTCCAATTTTTGTTTAAACTATTTTTTAGAGTTCCTATAATTCCAGAATTATTTTGAGGGAAAAGTTCTTGCATCCAACGAGCCCAGAGTATTATTTTTAAGGCAATTCTGTTCCCAATAATAATTGGTTGTTTATTTGATTTTCCGTCTATGGCATTGAAGAAATGTTTGTTAGTCCGGTTATCGTCTGTAAACCCTGAAAACAAAAATAAATAAATTTTCCATAAAAATCAGAGAATTGATTCTTAGACTTCAAAAAGTTACTACTTCTCTAAGGAAATAAATTCGATTAAATAAAAATATACAATTGGAATCAAATAATAAATCATTAAACAAAGCATAATCTTCAAGAACTTCTCTCCTTAAGTTAACAACTTTTCTCATTCTTGTAAGCCCTCCCACATTTTTATTTAATATATCCTTAAATTCATTCAGATTATCTTTCACTACAGTCATATGCTCCTCTTTTAATTTCTCTTTTTGGTATTCAAAGGCTGTATCAAGCCCCTTTTTATCATTACATTGGTTATCACCATTCCATTCATATAACACTTGTTTATACTTTTTAAGAACATTTTTGTTTATTCTTAAAACAATTTAAATTTAAAAAAGCTTTAATAAAAATACTTTTTTAATTCAGCAATGGTGTGATGATAAACATTATCAACTTTATATGAAAAGTCAAATATTAAACATAAGGCACGTACTGTACAAACTTTTCCCCCTTGTTTAGGCTTCAAAATGTTATCTTTGAATGTATCAATGAGTTCAGAAAACTAAAATTTTGAAATTAGGTTGTAATATATTTAATTAAATAATATACTTTTTCACGATCTGCTTCAGCAACAGAATAATCGAGTTGATAATTTAGAGTAGAAATCGTCCAACTATAAAGTATTGGGACAGCAATTCTAAGTTCAATATTTTTACTATTTTCTGATCCAATTTTTTCATTAATTATTTGTTTTAAAAGATAGAAGTGTGAAACGTTTAATAAATTTTCTGAACTCAAAAATTACTTAGATTAAATATTAAATTTAACACACCTATTTGGAACAATTCCGTAAACATTTCTTCAAGTTTAAGCAAATACTTGTTTTCTACTAATTTAAGAATCCGTTTTTTAATAATTTTTTGATTTTGTATTGTTCTAATTTCTTCAAAAATATTTTTTAATGATGATATTTGGTTACTAATATAATAAAACAGAAGTTTATGCTTCACCTAAAATTAAAGTCTGTGTTATTTAATTTTAAGGGATAAATGAACAATTAGCTTCCCAACTTAAAGTGCTTAAATTTTTTCATTTAAGGGGGAAGCTTATGTCATTTGCGGATTTTAAAAACAAACAGAATCCCAACGGGACATAGCCTTGGCTACAACAAAGTCCATTCCTTTATATATGGGATTAATATGCGAAAATTCGTTTTCTGATTTATCATAACCAAGATATATATCAACTTGAGGCATTTGTTTCTTAATATTTGTTAGTTAATTAATATTGTAATGTTTTTAAACGTACCAACTGTTCAGAAACAATTCTTTCCCGAATTTCTTCACTAAGCTTATCGGTATATAAAATTTCTTTATAAAAGAAATGTACAAGATTATTAGCTCTATCCTGATCTTTTAAAACAATTTTCATGTAATCCTTTTGCAATTGAACTAATATCGTTTGATTTTCATTATCAATTTGACTTAAGCTCTTAAATTAATTAATCAGTAGGATCTAATTTTAAAAAAGAACTCATGTACCTATATGGAAAATCCTTTTTTCCGTAAGGGTACCTAAGGAACAGTCCCTGTATTCACTAAAAATTAGTTTACTCTCCACTTAATTTACGAGTAGCCTACTATATTTGTCAAGTATTTTACCTTAAGTATCTTAAGAACTAATATTTCCATGTACCATAAAATAGCATCAAAAATTATTTGTTGATCGTCCATTTTGGTACTAAGAAATTTTTTCAAATTTTCTTCAATTAAAATGGAATCTTAAAAACATATTATTAATTCAGTTTTTTTGCAATATTTTACCTATAGAATTGATTATCTCATTCATTTTATCAAAAAGTTGGGTTGTAATATTTTCTAAACTTTCCTCGTCAATTTTCTAAATTAAATAATTATTTTCATTAATTTAAATTTAGTTGAAAATGTAATGCAAACATTAAAAAATAAAATTTATTTTAAAAATTGACTCTAAAAAATTTGGCTAATTTTTAACAAGTAAACCAAATATGCGCATTTTTTATAACTCCAAACTAAAATATTTTTACCTCTATCAATTTAAAAACTTCTATTGTCCCAATGCGACCAATTAGTTTAATTAAGGCTAATTTCTTTTCATTATCCAACTCTTAAAACTTTATTAAATTAAATAGGTTAAATAAACGACCTTTAATCTTTTCCTTAAATTCTTCTTTTGTTTCAACAAGAAGTTTAAACGTAACCTTACACTGTTCTTTTAACCAACTTTTTTGAACATCTGCAGAAAGCAATAGGTTTTGATCAAATTTTTCTCCTTTTTTTGTTGTTTCAAGATATATTGCGTATCTTTCATCACTAAGTTTTTTCTCAAGAGTAATTTTATTAGCTTAAATATTAAAAAATTAATTTAACGTATTTTTGGGTAACCAAAAAAGGGATATAGTATTTATAAACTTAAGTTTGCTGCAAAATACAAAAGAAAACTTTTCGTTTCTATTATTGAAACCTTGTTTAAAACTTATTATTTATTAATTAGTAAATAATCCAATTAACTAACCATCTACTATTTGTTCATTTTCTTTCTCCTCGTTTGATAATTTTCCAAGTAGATACAACATATTTTTGTATTCAGTAGTCTCTTTTTTCAAAATGTCTAATGGTATCATTGTTTCAGCAGAACGTTCAATAAATATCAGCATTAATGTTTTATAATGTTCCCAATTGCCACTTAATTGTTTAGGATATTCTTCTTTCATTTGTTCGTTAATAACAAAAATTGAGACAAGAATATCTATTATTCCTGTATCTTTATCCGCATCGAATAAATAATTTTCAAATGTTTTTAAATAAGTTTGGGACAAAAGATCAAGAATTTCTTTGTTGCCACGCTCTGATAAAAATATAATAAATTACTCTTAAACCTAAATATTTTGTTATTTTTCTAAAAGTTTACTGGGGATTAATTAAATAATATATGTACGTATGTATTATTATATTTTTCTTTATATATTTTCCTAGCTGAAACATTCTAAATTAAATTCAAAATATCCTTTTTTTTATTAAATCATTCTATTACCACTTTTAAGCATAACAGCAAAAGGCTCATTATTTAATAAAATTTTTTTATAATTTGCCTCCAAGCTTAAAAATTGTATCACTCGCCATCGTGAATATTTTTCTTTTAGATATATTTTACGAAATTGTTCATCTTCATTGTATAAATGAAGCAATTCGTTTAAATTTTCACTTGAAATTTTTGAAATATAATCATTTTTATTTTTATCTCTTTCAGTTGCACTTTTATATGCCTCAAGTTTACCACGTTCATTACAATAATATAAACTCATCGTTTCTATTATTTTATCAAATTTTTCTGAATATATATATAAATGATCATTCATTGTATTACAACCAAGTACTAAGTCAAAGAATTCTTGAAAACATGTTAATACTTTTTTTCCTTTATTTGTATTTAACTGTAAAATATTAAATTAAAATAAAAATTATTTTAAAAATCTTACCTTTCCCTTACTAGGCTCATTTTTATGACCACTGCTTGATGATTCAGCCTCTAAATCTTTTTTAAGCTGTTCTGAAAATTGATGATCTCCTTCTTTCATTTTTTCATATGCTATTTCAAGAAACTTAGAAAACTTCAGTACAAAAAGAGTTGATTTGTTAGTTAACAATAAGGTTGGTGTAGTGATTACTTTTTTATACAATTCCTTTTTAAACTCCAATTCAAGTATGTCTAAAATAAATAAATATTATTAAAAGGGAAAGAATCATTAAGTAAATAAAAGCTAAGAATTTAAGTTGATTAAGCTCAATGTTTTAGGAATGGCTAACAGAGAAGAACGCAGAGTCAAAGGCTACTGGATGTTTAATATTTTACAATTAGTAATGTAAAACTTAATAAATAAAAGACACTAAAACTCCTTATTTTCAATCTCACCTATACGCATGTGCATCGGATACTCTAATTCCATATCTTCAAGCATTGAATCTCCCAAAAATGCTCGCATATTTGCTTTCGAAGTTTTAATTTTTTCAATATTATTGTCATCCTGTAATTTATAAAAAGTTTGAGCAAACTCATTTGTCAATTTTTTAAGACTTTCTTCATTCAAAAGTAAATTTATTATTTCTAAGACATGAAGTGAAGCAATTTCTTTTTTGGTTTCTGCCTCATCTTCTAAAGATTCAGGTGTTGACAAAGCTTGGAAAGTACTAATTTCTTCTTCTTTATTTAGCTTAAAAATTAAATATTTTTTAAATTAAATATTAAAATAAATAAAAAAGGATAGTCAACCATCAGTCTAAGAGTCAAAGTAGTTTGCTAACTTAAATGAAAACAAAAGCTTTTAAGCAAAAAGTTTTCATTTAATAATTCAAAAGTTAGGATCCTTAATTTATTTAAAAAATTAAATACATTTAGGTCGTTAAGTGCAGCAAGTTTTTCATTAACATATTCCAAATCAAATTCGTAATTATTTATTTTTTCTTCATTACTACTATCTCCAGAATCTTTTCCCTTTTTTTTCGCTTTTCCTTTTTTAGCCTTTGACTTATTTTTTAATAATTTTAATTCTTCGTTTAAAATAACAGCGCTAACTTGATAATATAATTTTTCTCTCTCCACCATTTCGATGTTATCCTCAACAAATATTTTTAAATAATATTTGGGAAGCTCGCTTTTCTTTAACTCTTGAAAGATATTTAAAATATTCCTCATAGAATTTTTTACAATAAAAAAAAAATACCATTAGGATTTGCTCCTGCATTTATCCAAAAGGATTCAAGCAGAAATAACATTAATAAAAAGTTGAGTAAATAAAGTAAAACCTTCATTTTACTTTATTTGTATAAAATATTTAAATTTATTTATTTTATAAAATTTTATTTTTAAAAATTAAAAGTTAAATAAATAAAAATATGTAAAGGATGGGGAAAGGAGAAGGGGTAATAAAAATGCTAATGACACCTCCCCTCTTACCTCGAGCAGGGAGAATTTCGAAAGGCATCGAAGGTTGGGCAATTCTTTATTTAATTTTTCTATGTCTGCCTTTTTTATTTATCTATAACCTCTCTTAAATTTCTTAGGATTTTTAAATTTTTAAAGGAAGAGATGAGTAAATAGAAAAGGACAGGCATGCCATATTGAATTTTTGCATGTGACAAACGTTTATATTTTTAAATGTTGCACTATTAATTTAAATTTTGTTAAATTTAGAAATGTTTGAATGCTTTTAAGTTTTTAAAGTAAGCCTCAAAACATAATATTTCTTTAATAATTTCAAAACTTTTTTTTTTCTTTTTTCCTTTCATTAATATTTTAATAAATATTTTTTTTTCAAAGGAATTATTTCAAGAAAAATATATCCATTAATTTACTTTAAATTGAAATTTCAGTATAAAATTAATAAAATATTCTAAAAAATAAAATAAATAAAATATATTATTTATACAATTAAAAAAGTTTCAAGAGAATTTTGAGTTTTGTTTTTTCACTAAATCATAAATAAAAATATTTTCAAATATTAACTTAAAATTTAATCAAAAATTGTTTTATATTAATTTTATCAAAATTCTTTTAAAAATTAGTTTATCAATATTTTTGTTGTTGTGAATCATAATAACCTGGAACGGAAGGATATGAAGGGTAGGCTGGAGGAGCTGGAGGTTGTGACGGGTAAACCATTCCAGGCGATTGATTCTGTTGTAAGGGTTGGTTAGGGTAAGGTTGCATTGGATAGCTTTGAGCTGCTTGATTATTATTTTGATTAGGCATTAAATTAGAATTTTGAGTATTTTCAAATTTTGAAGGGTCATAAGAATTGTTGCTATCACGATTAAATAAACTATAAAATAATTAATTAATTTAAAATTATTAAAATATTACTCTTTTTTCACACAACTTTCATTAATAAAATTTAAAAATTATTTACCTATCAAAAGCAGATCGGAAAAATTTATATACAATTAAAAAGCAACAGCAGCAAATGATGAGCGAAACAAGAGTGATGCTAAAGTGCTAAATATTTATAAAAAAGTTTAATTTTTTAATAAAATTAGTGTTTAAATTTTTCTTAATTTTTTCTAAAATTTTTAAAAATTTAAATTAAATAAGCCATTACATTAATAAAACTTTTCCAATTGTGGAAAGCGCAGAAGAGTGATTATTTTCTGCTTTGGACGCTGATTGAGGAGCTGGACAACAATCCATTCCACAACATTGTTCCCACTTTTTGCATGTCCAAACAATCTTTAAATTATTATAAAAACTTGGAATAAATTGAAAAATAATTTTTTTTAAATTTACATATAAAAAAGAAATAAAATTTTAATTTTGCCTGTTTTGGACGTGTTCCGTTTGGAAAGGTTGCCTAAAATTGGGAATTAAAAGGTAACAAAAATAATTAAAATTACTTGAGATAAAGCTTTTGTATTTTCCTCTACTGTAGAATTTACTGCAGATCCATCGGAAGGCGGTGCAGTTTGCTTCATTAGCTCTTGAAAATCATAACTACAAACGATATCATCTGGGCCTTTTTTAGTATATTCTTGTCCAAAGTAATAATCTTTATTGTCATAATGCATTGGTTTATCAAAGGATTTAATTATTGCCTTTCCTGAAAAAAGAATTGGAATGCCTCAGGTAATTTAATATATGCCTTAGGGAATTTCTAAACTGCTCCAAGGCCTCAGGCAAATTAATAAATTTCTTAAGTAATTTCTAAACCCCTTCAATCCCTCAGGCAATTTTATAAATGTCCTAGGGAATTTCTAAACCCCTTCAATCCGGAATTTCTAAATGCTTTCAATGCCCCAAGCAATCTAATAAATGCCTTAGGGAATTTCTAAATTCCTCCAAGGCCTCAGGCAATTTAATATATGTCTTAAGGAATTAAAGGAAGACATAAAGTCGAAAATAACAGCACTGAGGTTATACCTCAGTTATTACGTTTCAAAAATTATTTATGCCAAAAGAAGGAAAGCCTTCAAACCTGCTTCATAAGCCAAAATTCCTCCGACTGCTCCAACAGCTGCACCGGCTAGTGCATGTTTAAATGAAGAACCTCGTGAAGCTGAGCCAAGTCCTGTTCCACTGCCAAGGCTTAATATTTTTAAAAAATTATAAAATTAAAGTAAAAAGCATACTGTCCGGGCCCTGCACCAGGAGCATTTTGAGGCCTTCCACCGGCAAATCCTTGACCTCCTACTGGACCTGGATGGGGTGCTGCATGTTGACCTCCAAAACCTCCTTGATGTCCTCCTGGAGCCGGCTGATGAGGTGCCGGATTCATTCTTGCAGCACTTCCCCCTCCCCGAAATCCACCTCCAGAACCACCAGATTTTCTCCCATCAGCATAATTCGAAAGTAAAATTAGGCAAATGAAGAAGGATACAGTATATCCTTTAGTTTTATCCATTTTAAAAATTCTAATAAAATTGCTTTTATTCCAACCTTATCTTCAACTTTAAATTATAAAATATAAATAAATGATAAACTTAAGTTTGACATTAAGAAAATTAAATTTAATATGAAAGAAATAAGCTTATTTGTTTAACAATTTTTTAAAATTTTTATTTCCCTTTATTCTCGCAATTACTTTTTTGTTTTAGGGCTGTCGGAAACTCCAAAAAATTATTTTTTCTTTTAAGGTAATAAATTAAAAAATATTTTATGAATCAACTAAAGAAAAATAATTTAAATATTTTAATGTTTTATTATTCAAAAATAAGAAAAAGTAAAAGATATTTTGAAAAAACATTTTAACGCAAAGGAAGGTGAGGGACTTAGGGGTGTCACAGCGTTGTTTTTGTTGTCTACGCTGGCGCTTATATTTGTCAATATTACTAATTGAATAATTGATCAAAAATACTATGGCTAAAATGATGAAAATAAAATTTATGAAATAAAATTAGAATTTTGGAATAAAAATATGGAAAATAAATATTCCAATAAACTGACAATTACACGCCTAATGTATAAGGCAAGTTGTGTGATATTTGATAAAAAAATAATTATTATGAGTAATCATTTATTTATAGCATTAAAAAAAATAAATGACAAATATAAGCAGGAATTGTCTATTTTAATAATCAAAAAGAAATTTTAAAGGTTTAGAATTATTCGAAAAGATAACTTGGATATGCTTGTGATATAACCCCTTTTATTACTTAAATAAATTCTTTAAAAGAATTTAATTTAATAATGCTTAAATTGACATTCTGGGTATCTCAACATTGTTACTAAGCAATAATACTGGTAAAATAAATACATATAAAATGATGAATATATTTTTCAATGAAATAAAAATTAAGAGAGTCGTACCTGGCTTGTTTATTTACACATATGTATGTACACGAAAAAATTCTATGCATGAATAAATCGATTAAACCGCTGCGCGAGGAGAGAACAGACGAAGGAATAATAAATCTGTCAGTAACTAATTTTAAAATATTGATATAAAATGTTTGAGGGAATTTAATGTTGATTTTAGATTGTTGTAATTGTTCCAAACTTTAAAATAAAATTTAAAAAATAATTAGAAAATTAGAAGGTTCATTTCCAGTTTTGGCCAAAAATCCGCAAGTTATTTGTATGCATTTTAATCTTCTTACAAAAAGATAATAGAACACACCTGTAGATTATTGACATCTATTACATTTTATTTAAGTTTCTTTTGAAGAAATATAAAAAAGAGAGAAACTGAAACAATTTTACTGTACATTTTTTAAATAAATTGTAAAATCACAGAATATCAAAATAAGAAATAAAATCGAAAAATTACTAAATTTAGATTTTCGAATCTTAGACTACGTATAAAAATAAATGAATTAATACAGAATAAAATATTTGAAAAATAAAGTTGATATAATCCACAAGTTTCACTTAAATAAATCAGAAAAAAATGTTACTTTACATGAATAAAAATAAATAAATAAAAATCACTCCTCATCCATTTCTTCATCAGAATTTTGATTTTGCTTAGGAATCAAATTTTCTAAGCTTTTAATATATTGTTTTAATTTATGTTCGTCGTTATATATCTCTTCGTTTGATATGTCTAATTTTTGAAAATGTTTTTCCAAAATATTCTTTGAATTAATCATATTCATATTTTCTAAATATTCATCATCTTTTGTTTTAATTTTTTTGTCTTTTTCTGTTTTTTGTTTTTTAATACTTTTTTTATTCTTTGTTATTTTCCTTGACATCTTATTTAATTTCAGCATATTTTTTATTTGTGTGTCTTTTGGTAGTAATTTTTTACCTGGTTTATACTTTTTGTTTGAAATTATATCATTAATTAAAGGTGTCATTATTGGATGCTGAATTAAATTTAGGATATGTTCTTTTCCACCATCGCCTTGGAAATAAAATTTAAAAGTTTTGATTATCTTCTAAAAAAATTATTATTACAAACTTTGTTTATCAGCCTTAAGAAATGAATTATTTCTAATTCCTTCTATTTTTTCTTGTTTTATTTCTTCCTTTATTTTATATTTATTTTTCAAATCTGAACTCTCAGGAATGTAAAATTCAGAATTCTGTCGAGAGTTTATTGAACTAGCTCCTTCACCAACTTCTAATGGCCGATACGCATACACTGCTGCTTTTATTTTTTCATCGAATTGTTTACGGATGGCTTCAGTATCTTTAAGAGCTTTCTCTTTACCCTTTATATTTTTGGGTGCATTCTCCCAAATGTCTTTAATTTGTGTATCACATTCTTTTCTTAATAAATCAACTTTCGAATCAATTACCATCTTTTGATCTGTTGGATTTTTTTGAGTAATTTCATAGTTACCATATCCTGCACAGTCTACGGCAATTTTTATAACGAAAATATTTAAAATAATAAATCGAAATAGCAAAATAAATTTCATTTTTCTATAAAAATAATTTTAAAATTAACTTTAAAAATTTAATAAAATAATTATTAGTCTATTAATTAAATCAATTCTCTTTTAAAAAATCGAAAATGGCAAATAAATTAAAGAAATTAAATTTTCCTTTATTAAATAATTATTCTCTCTCTCTCCCCCAGACAATGAATGGCAATTGAATGGTCACATTATTAAGTGCAACTTTTTTGTTTAACCTTTAAATTTTTAATAAAAATCAATTATTTAATTAATTAAATTAATTAAAAATAAAATTAAAAATAATTTTGTATATTTTGTTTGTTCAGATTTGTCCTCTCTCCTCAATACTACTAATCGTTAATTGACCCAAAGCAGCAATCAAAAGGATGAATCAGCGGCTGTCAACAACAAAAACTATTTTTTTTTATCTTTACCCTCATTTTATTTTTTTTCCAAGTTTTTATTTCTTTCTTTTTTTATCGATATTCATTAGTGACTGAATTTAAAATATCAAATTAATTTTTACAAGAATTTGTTAAAAATAAAATAAATGGTAGCTACTATGTATTTAATATTTATTAAATATTATGATTCATCAAAAAAAATTTTAGATAAAAATTAATGATAAAAAATACTTCTAATTAAACAATATTTTACTTTAAAATTAATTTTATTTTTTGTTAATGTTTTTGTTATTTAATTTACTTAAAACAATTAAATGCTTATTATTAATTACAAAACAATTATTATATTAAATTTATTATTGGCTTTGATTTTTCAACCAATTTGTTCTTCAAGTTTATTTCCACTTAATTCAACGAGCAGTTTGAATAAAATATTTTCAGAAACGGTTAAATATATTAATAAATTAAAATAATTTTTTAAACTGTTTAAAATTTAGAATCAGCATTTTGAGTTATCCCAGAAACCAAAATTTAAAATTAATTTAATTGTGGGAACTGAAACAAGTTTATACACACATATTTTATTTAAAAATATATCAAGAGATATGATTAGGATTAGAAACAATAATCATAGAAAACGTAGCAGAAGAAGAATAAAACGGCGTATACCATTAGGTCCAATTGCAAAATTGCTAGCCAAATTAACTGGACGTGCGAAGGTTGCGGACAAAGTTGACGATGTTGCTCTTGTTGGAGGCAAAATGGGTATAATTAATAATTTAGAATTTTTAAGACAACGTTTCTTGCAAAGAAAAAATCAGAATTTATTTTTAAACTAAATCAGAATATTAATAAATATTGTTCAACTCTTTAAGCTCTAAAAAATGGTGATGATATAAATTTTGGAAAACTACCAATACGCGGAATGAACCGTCGTAAAAATCTTCGGCCTTATGAACCCCCACAATTTAATCCTTACACTGCCAAGGATGAACTTCAAAAAGCCAGATCAAAGTCCTTATCAGGCGCAAATTTAGCATTAGCTGCAGGAGGAATAACTGCAGGAGCATGGTATTTTAGTGGACAACATACAAGTTATTTATTATTTCTTAAGTATAGAATAATTAAAAATTTGTAATCTTCAGGCTTTACAATAATTATTATTGGAATTCTTCTGATCTCTTTATTTTTTGCAATAGCAATAATTTTATTTTGCTTCTTCTTTCGAAGAAAGAAGAGAGGATATTACGCGGTAAATGATACATATGCCTTAATGTCTTTTGCTAAAAAGCTTTTATTTTATTTATTTTAATTAAAATTGCAAGGAAAGATAATTATTACTCCTTTTATTTAATTACTTAAAGGCTAATTTCATTCACATTTTTTAATTTCTATATTTTCAAATGCATCAAATTCGTATTGCTCATTTTCCTAAAAAATATTTAATTAATTTAATTATTAAATTAGAAGAATTAATTTTTAGGAATTAGTTTCCTCGTTAATTTTCAAAATTTCTCCTTTTTTTAGAAAACTAAAAAATCACCTCATCTTTTTGAGTTTTTGGTGTAGATAATTTTGGCTCACCATCTCCATTTATCCATTGTATTATTTCATCACTATGGTATGGGACACTTGTGTGTCCCTTAATTATTTTATAGTCAAAATTTTATTTAAAAATATTGCCAGGGCAACAGGCCTAACAGTTCTTTCATGAGTCTTAATGCAAGGAACACCAAAGGAAATAATACCAAGAAGAAACCAACGTTTTCCCCCACCAAAGCTAACATCTTCAAATTGTCCGATAACACCTCCTCCACTGTCTCCCTTAATTAATGATTTTACAAAAAAGGCTAAATTAATCCCATACAGAACAAACTGAATAATCAGCTTTTTGCATAGTACAAAAAATATCTTTTCTTGAGTAAACCGCATGATTAACCAAACGTTTTAATTTTAATCTGCACTCATAATCTCTCCATATCCCTGGAAATTCTAATACTTGAAGATTAGCATGTGTAGTTGCAAGACAGATTATTTTAACAAAATAAGTTCTAATATCATCACATATACTAGCTAAAAATAATTAATAAATATTCACAATAAAGAATTTTTTAAGAATAATTTTTACGGTCTGAACCCCAGCCATATGCAAGCACTGGTCGAGTATCTGAATGCCAGTCAATAAGACGAGTAGTTGGATGTAAATTTAATAAACACTTTTTTAAAATAATTTGGTTAGCTTTCTATTTTATTAATTATACAATATGATTAGCTAATTCAGCAGGTACATCCTCTTCTAATTCAAGGAGTGCATAGTCACCTTAAAATAATTATTTTAACATTAAAAAACAAAATTTTAAAAAGCAAACTACCAAATTTGCAATTTTTATCAAAAAATTGAGAAAATTTTGCCCTAAATTAATTTTAAAAAATTATAATTTAACTTTTTAAAACTTTTTAATATTAAAACGTCTTTGTTGCGTATTAGAATTACATTCACCAAAAACACTTTTATCCATTATATTTACACATTTTGAACCAATAAATGTTGTAAAATAATCTCCAACCTTTTCCTCAGGGACTGCATCATATGCATATGACCTTAATATTTACATAATAGTAAAGCCTTTTACAAATTAAAATTGTAAAGCTTTACGTGCAATTTCCATATGTCCTTTGCTTTAGATTTGCATACGTAAATCCATATTTATAAAAACAGTGGGCAGCGGATATTACATGACGTCGAGAAATGAGTGTGGCAGAACAAATATATTCTTTAGATTTAAACTAAAAGTTTTAAAATATTTATTTAAACATTACCTGTTCTATAAAAAATTCTTGCTAATGTAACAGCCCAAGGCATTTCTCCATCAGCTACAACATGACCTCCCATCACTTTTCTATGTACATGGTCATTGTGTCGAAAATGTGTCTTGTTTAAACTGGCATAACGATGTCTTGGACGATGGCGGAGATTTGGAGGACGGTATCTTTTAACTCTATGAAGAAATTTGTTATCCTAAATGATAATTAACAATTATAAATAAATTAGTTGCAAACATCATCAATATGGATAGGCATACCACAACGATGAGTATCTACAAAAATTTAATTTTATTTAATTAAGTATTACCATAATAAAAAGGTATTTGATTATCATCTTCAGTTTCTTCTACTTTTGGTTCATGCAAGGTCCAATTTTTTGAAGCAAAAATATTAAAGATAAAATCACTGTAAACGATACTTTGGAGTTCTTAGAAAATAATTTTTTAATTTAATAAAAATTAATTACCCAAAACATTTAGGAAAGACAAAAATACAAAATATTTAATAATAAAAAGTTTTAGATTTAGTGAAAATTTCCACATTATCAATAAAATATTAATGTTATTAAACTAGATAAATTAGTATTTGTTTAATTAATAATTTAAATTTCCTAAACATACTAAAAACAAATTACTACAATTTTACTAATCACACTATGAATCAGTTTTTAATTAAATTTCGGCATTTAATTTAAATGGTTTAATTTGATAATTAGTTGAAGTTATGGAATAATGGGAAAGGGACTAAAATGAAAATAAAATTATGATTCAAAATTATATTTAAAAATTAAAAGTCTCTAAGCTTTAATTTATAAAAATTATTTTAAGAATAAAAATAAATAGATAAAATAAATAAAATTTAATTTAAATTTCAATCAGTTTGACAATCTTCTGTACGCGATTCGCTTCGACTTTGTTCAGCAAAATCTGCCCATTTTTGCTGTTTTGCTTAAATACAAATTAATATTAAAACTATTATACTTAATTAAACAAAATACCCGAAGCAAATAAAATAAAAAAGGAAGCACAGAATAAATTACATCCACAAAGAATATACCAAATTGTTCTCCATTCTGAGGGAGCTCCCTTAAGGAAATTTTATTTTATTATCATAGATATGTATATTGTTTGTAAAAATGACTAATGTATTCAATTAATTGGGCGAACAAGAAAAAAATTAATTAATTATTTACATGTTTAATTATTGAAGAAATTATTGTAGGAGAAATTCCATTAACTGCATAAGCTAATCCTGTACTTAATGAACTTATTAGACCGCTAAAACGTGGTGCTATCAGCAAAAGTTGAGTGAAAAATCCACTCGCATTTGCTCCAAAGCTTATTCCTTAATATTTTATTATTAAAGTTTTTTTATAAAAAATAATTTATTACCCCAAGTTAAAAGAAATATTATTGCTAATTGATGATTACTGCAAGTAACTAATTTTGCCATACAAAATGCAGAAGTTGCTGCTCCTATATTTGCTTTAAAATAAATAAATATAATTACCAAAGTTTAGTAAAATTATTTTTACCAATTGCTTGAAATAGCTTAACATTCTGGGTATCAGGCAACATATTTCTTCTGCGCAATTGATCAGCTAAAATACTACAAAATATTTTTGAAAATATCATTGCAAGGAAAGGAAGCATTGAATATATTCCATTCTAAATAAAGTTTAAAAATATTATTTATATAAAAAACAGGATTTGAGGAATAACCATACAAATATTATGGTAGTAGTGACAATTTATTTTCAGGCATTTTTAAAATTCTTAGAAACTTATAAACTTTATAAAAATTTTTAAAATTTTTTCATACTAATAATATGTATTCCAATATAAAATTAAAAACTCACATCATTTAAACTCAATTTTAAATATTCTTTTAGGTAAGTAGGTAAATAAGATTGTATAACCATTGTACAAAATTGACAATTTACTTGTCCGAGAATTCCAGCATAAAGCGGTAAACTTGTAACCATTTTACTCCATGGAACTTTTCCTGTATTTAACTAACAAAAAATTAAAGTTGCTTAAAATTAATTTTACTCTTTTTGAACTAATAGATTTCCGAGATCCTCCTACAGTTAGGCTGGCAGTTATCATTTGTTTTTCTTTAAAACCAATCCACCGACTTTCGTCAGGACTATTAGATGCAAAAATAGTCCAAAGAATAAAACTTGTCATTCCAATGGCTCCTAAGGTAAAAAATAAAAGTTTAAAATTTTACAAAATTTTACCAAAAGAAATAAAAATTAATCTCCATCCATCCAAAAAAATGTATGGCACAAAGTTTTGAACCAAGCAAAAGAGAAATAAAAGCAGCTATTTGATTACCTAGTGTACATATAGCAAACATTAAACTGCGCTCGGCTGGAGGTGACCAACGAGCATTAGCTGAAGCTACTGTTGGAAGTATGAAACCCTTAAGAGTTTAAAGATTATTTTCTGAAAAATATGTAGAATAAATATAATTTTTTTTTAGATGATCGTTACAATTATCTAATTAAAGTTATTTTTGGAACTGAAATTAAAAATAAAATTACATCTCCTAGCCCCATCAAAAATCTTGCAGCAAAAAATGCATAATAATTTAAATCAACTAAAATAGGTGAAAGAATTGAACAAATTGACATATCAAAAATTGCCATTCCGATTAAAAATTTTGGTCCAAACCTATCGGCTAAATAACCAGAAAACCAAATGGTTATAAAACCACCATAAAATAATGCAGCAAAAAGGCTGGCCTGTTCTGAGGTTGACCATTCAATTGAACCCTTTAATAATTAGAAAAAACTATTTTTAAAAGAAAATTTAAGAGTAAAATACCCAGAGGCTTTCATTTTATTGTAATGTTCCCTTACCTCCATAAGTAGAGGAAAGGGAACACAAAAATTATTAATGAAAGAAAGTAAATTAACTTTCTTACCTGATATCCCATACTTTTGTGTAAATTCATATCAACCTCTCTATCACCACATTCCTCAGCATATGCAAGATTTTTTAAATGAATTTTATGTTTATAATCATTTAAAGTTGAATTACTAATAGATGAATTTGAAGATTCTTTATTTTCCTTTAAATGAATAGCTGTGGAATTCACCATGCAAACCTTTGATAAAAAAATTAATTTAAAAATTTTAAAGTAATTTTTTAACCATTCCCATGCTTAAATTCATTCTCAAGGAAGTATAGGAAAAAGTTAAAAATCCAAGAAGAACAGCAATACAAAAGCGAAATTTGCCAAAAAAGGGTTCTCTTTTCTGTTTTTGGCATTCTTCTTTTGTTGTATTTATTGGAACTATTTTTGATTTTGAAGTTTTAAAAATACTAATTGACGGTGATTTTTCTGTACAAGACATTTTTTGATTAAAATTAATTTTCTCTTGAGGTTTTTAATATTTTTTTAATTTATAAAAATTTAAAGAAGAGTGCTAAAAAATATGCAATTAAAATTATTAATTAAATTACAAAATAATTTATTTTTAATAAATTAATTAAAAATATAAAAGATTTGTTTGAGTCATTAGAATCATATTTTAAATTAAAAGAAATTTTTTTTTAATTTTATTAAACACTTTTTATTGTTAAAGAATGTGTCTTTTTTAATAATATAAATTTTTTATTATATTTATAAAATAAAATTAAAAGGAACTTTTTCCTTTAAATCAAGTTAAAAGACGTAAGTCGAAAATATTAATCATGCTTAAATAAATAAAATAAAAAAATAACAAAAAGCTTTTATTATTAAATAACTTTTTTATTATTAAGTATAAAAGTTGTAATTTGTCTAAAACTTTATTAAAACATTGAATATCTTTTTCTGTAAAAGTTAAATTTATTTTAGTTTATATTCTCATGTTATTCACTTGTGAAAAAATATTATTTTTATTTTGTTAAAAAAATAAATATTTGCATAAATAAATTATATTAACGTCACAACTTGATTACAAAATTATTGTTATTATTGTATGTATTAAAATGTGTTATCCAGAAATTATTTAAAATATTTTAGTTTAAAATTAAACAAAATTTGCGGATTATAAATGCGGACAGTTTTTTCAACCTTTAAAAATAAACTTAAATTAAATAATTTAATTAAAATGATATAATTAACTATTTACATAAATTATTATTCAACTCTTTTAAATTTAAAATTACCGGAATAATTTTATTATTTTATAATTGTTAATTAAAAAATTCAATAAAATTTGATTATACTCAAATATTAACTTGAAACCCAGAAAATGTGGCACAATTTACTACACAAAGTATACAAGAATAAATTTTAAAAATACTCCGCTAATTTTATCATCCAAAAAAAGGCAAAAACTATAAAAATACAACATTATATTTTGCATAAATTAATTTTTGGAAAAGTTTTTTTGTTATTAAAAAACATTAATTCCTCAAATTTATGATCAAACAAAAGTTTGTTAAAATTTTGTTGTTTAATAATAATTAAGAGTTATTTAAAAATAAAGCTTTTTTCTATAAATGTTGAATATTTTAAAAATTAAATTATTAAAAAAATGGAAAAATAAAATAAAAAGTTTTTTTCTTTTTAATTTAAAAATATAAACCTTATTTTAAATTATTTGTTTTTAATTAACTTATCGACAGACTTAGCTCTTTCCTTATTGGGATTTTAAAATAAATCTCACAATATTTGCATACATCATAATGTACTTATTAAGTTTATTACTCTTTTTTAAAGTTTTTTCATCTTTGTTAAATTCAATTTAATTATTTAATTTAATAACCGGTTTTCTTTCTTTTTCATTTTTTAATTTCTTTTTTTCGTCTTTTAATCAATTAATTAAATTAAATTTTTTATTTATTCTTTAGAAAAAAATATAAATAATTTAAATATTAAACTGAAAATATTCCTTTTTTATTTTATAAACTTTAAATAAACTTGAAATCTGACATAAATTTCATGCTTTTATTTAATAAGCAGTATTATATTAATAACAAGCTTTATTATAACTTGAATGAGTAAAAGCATACTCAGCTGGTTATTTTTATGTTTTATTGATTTCACATAGACTAAAGCTTAAAAATGCTTTAATATTTAGAAAGAGAAAATTCTTATTTTGAAAGTATTAAACAAAATTTCTCTCAGATTTATTTAAAATCCCCTTTAATAAATATATAACTTGAGCCTTAAAAAGTGGAACAATCCAAATTTTAATTCACTAAAATGTTCAACGCCGGACAACTTTTTGAAACACTTCTTTCGAGTGGAGCAGGAAATGTAAGAAAATGATTTTAAAAATATTAAATTAAAATATTAGGGTTTGCTTCAACAATTGGCTGGTGCAGTTCAAGGCGGTGACTTTGGAAATATTTTAAATTCAATTTCCGGTGGGGCAGATGTAAACGAAAAAGATGAAAAACATGGCACTACACCATTACAAATGGCTATCATGGCTGGACTGACAGAGATTGTTAAGGTTATTTTGCAAAGTTTTAAATTTCTTAAACCTTTATTTTCTTAGTTATTATTGTCAAAAGGAGCATCAGTTAATCAAACAAATAATGAAGGCAAAAATGCTTTAGATATTGCTCAGCAAGGAGTGGATGACGCTCCCGATGTGGAAACTAAGGAAAAATTCCAAGAAATGGTTCAAATGCTAGTTCAGCATTCTAATCAGTAAATAATGAAATAATTAGAAAAACTAATATTTGAAAATTTAATCAATTTATTTAAAATAATTAAACATAATTAATATTACGTATAAATTTTCATTAATTTTATTTTATTAAAAATTTATAAATTCTTTATTCTCTTCTTTTATGTTTATGAAATATCTAAATTAGAAGGAATTAATTAAAGAATTATTAAATTAATTTCCCCTTATTGAAATTAGAGAATATTCTATAAAATTAGATAATTTTAGCCTCAGGCCATTTTTCGATTAGCTAATTCTTTTAGTTAATTCTTAATCAGAAACAAATATTAAGTGATTGTTTTACTAATTTTTAATTTCCATGTATATGAATCACTTTATTATTATGAAAATAAAATAACCTTAACAAGATTCTGTTGTTAATTTAGGTAAAGGATAAGGAGGAACACATTTTGCTTCTCCATCAATAATTATGCAAATGTAATAAATTCCACAGTTTTTATTACAATATTTTGGTTTAGCAGTTGTAGTAATTATTGGGCATTCCTTACTTGGAATACAAACACCATTAGAATCTCGTGCATATCCTGGTACACATACACAGCTTGGTTTATCTAACGAACATATAGCTGGACAATACTTTATCGGCTTTCCACATTGAGGCTCACAGAGATTTCCGCATTCGCTTAATTTTTCACCTTTTTTGCAGTTAGGAACACATGTCGGTTTTTCATTAATTATTTTGCATTCAGAACCAATACGACAGAGTAAATTACAAACGTAAGGAACACAACGTCTCATTCCTGGTCTTCCTGCACAATGCTGTCCAGGCGGGCACCTCCTACATGGTCGTAATGGATAACAACCACCTTCACCACATTTTGTAGGTGGAGTATAGGCTAAATTAAATAATTTTAGCATTAAATTTAATTAATTTTTACGGGAAGTATTTTCTGGTTTATTGCATTTTTCTTCGGGAATACATTCTTTGTTTTCATTTCTAACATATCCTTCTTTGCATTGGCATGCACCAGGCTTACACATGTCTATACAGATAGGATTCGGATCCGTGCAATTTGGTTCACAGGCTGAAGCACAGGCTTTGTATATTTCTCCATACTTGCAATTATCTTAATTTTTTTTATTTCATCTAATTTTCTATAAATATTAAATATCCATTCTTTTAAGTCAAGGTAACAATAAGCTTTAGTAAACTAATATTTTATAATCACAATTTACAAAAAAAGCTACGTTATTTGTCTATTTAATACTAGACAACTAAGAAATTTATTATTATTTAAAAATATTAAAATACATACATTTATCAGCGATAGATTTTTCAGTTAATAGGATAATTGAAACCCCAAGGAAAATAATTAAGGTATTAAGTAGCGATTTAATCTAAATAAAAAAAAATCTTAATTTAAAATTATTTGTTTTTATTTTTTAAGCATTTAAGTTTACCTTCATTGCTGAACAGAATAACGTTAAATTTTTAAATTATTGTTTAGAATATTTTCTGAAATTATTTTTATTTATTAGTTTAATAAAAATAAGGCATTTACTATAAAAAAAATTTAATAATTATTTTAACGTTAAAAACAAGGTTATTTATTTTACTTAAAAAAAGTCTGAAATCTAAATAAAAATAAATATTTTTATTTATTTGATATTTTCATTAATTTAAATAATTTTTTTGTGTTTAAACGTGTCAAAAGCAGTTAAAAATAGATTTTAATTTTTGGTGAAATTTTATTAAAAATGTCAACAATTTTTTTAAATTTTATTTTCATTTTTTTTCAATATCAGTTGATTTTATCAGCTAATGGTGATTAAAGTAACTTATTCTAAGCTTTATAAATATTAATTAAAAAAGAGGATTTTATACAAAATTAATTTTTTTTTGAAAATTTATTCTAATTAATAAAACAGGCGCCTAAATTACCTTACAAAATTGATTAAAATTTAAAATAATATTTAGTTCCTGCTCTAAAAATTTTTTAATAAAATAGATTGTTGAAAAAAACCATAAAATTGCCTTTTATTTATTCCTTTTAATTTTGTTTGAACACCGTTTTTTTTAATTTACGTGGAATTAAAACATTCAAAACTTTTACTTCAAGAAAGAATTGCTTGACAAACTTAGATATCTATTAAATAATTTTTAAATTTCAAATTAAAAATGTAGGTAGCTGTCGATTTCCGTCTAAATTTTTTTTGCTTCTTTTAATAAAGTTTTAAATTTTTTTGGATTTAGATTTATATTTTAATTATTTTTAAATTATTTTTTAATATTTAAAATATTTTTCTTTTTTCTTTAAATTAGCACAAATCAATTTAACGTTTTTTTGTTTGTCGTCATTTTTGAGATGAAGAAGAAGAAAATACCGGAATTTTTACGTCATTAACAATGTTTTGAAAAAAAATTTTAGTCTCCTACATGTTAGACGTTAATAAAAATTATAATTTAGTTCTTTTTAAATAATCAATTTATTTACTTTTTTAATTATAATTGAACTAATCAAAATAATGTTTAAATTACCTCCTTAAAGAAAAATTTTTTGAAGTCTCAGTTTTAATAGAATAACAATTTATTCATCTGCCCGCCTTTTTACCATTTTATTTCATTTTTACATTTAATTTTAAATTTTTGTTAATAATTAATTTAATTATTTGATTAAAAATTCATTATAATTTCAAATAAATTCATTAATTTTCTTCTATTTAAACATTTTTATTTTTTTAATTAATCTTAAATTCATTATCATAACATTCATTTATTAACCGGTGAAGTCATTAAAATATACATCATATTTTATTTATCATAAGGTCGCGTATTCATCTGTGTGGTGCCTGGTTTTTGTAACAATAACGTTCATAGGGTTATTTCGGCGCAGATTTTTTAAATTTAAGTTAGTAATTTTTTATTAATTTATAACTTGATTTATAAATTATTTTAGTACCTAGCCAAATGATTTTTTATACATTTCAATTCAAAGCCCTTTATTTAAAAATTAATTTTTCGACAAGGCCATTACAACCTTTAAAAATAACAAAGACTGAATACTGTATAAGAAGACAGTTAATGCCGGGATTTAACCTAATTTAATTTTTTAATTAAATAATATAAAGATTATCTCGTTTTCTTTATTTTATTTATTAAATCTTAAAATTCTCAAAAGAAAGTTAAAAACATTTACGCCAAAATGTTGCGCCTAATAACCGTGACCGATCATATTTGTTTTTCGATGGAAAGTACTAGCTAGAAGAATATAAATTTTTGTAATAATAAATTAATAAATCCAAGCAAACCTACCAAAAAAATTACAAAATAAATTTGTTATCAAATTCTTGTTTCGTCATAAATACATCACCAACAGACGAGCTAAATTTGTACACAACTTTTCTTACATTTTTCTTGCATTTTTTAACAAAATTTTTCTTTTCTTTTAATTAACCAAATTTTTTAGGACTAAAAATCAAACATTTAATAATAATTTTTAATTTTTAGACTGCTTAAAAACTGAATAAAATGTTCGTAATGCACAGTTAAAAATACAAGATAAAAAAATTTTTTAATAAAAGTTAATTATTTTACTAAATAATTATTAAATTTTTAAAAATTTTAAACCTTTAAAAAATTTTTTTACATTATTGTACATTAAAAAATCCGCAGAATTTTTATCCGCAAAAATCCTCCGTAAAAGGCCACCCACTTTTCCGCATCCCTTTAATTTTTCTGTTCACTAAACTAAATCAGGTTTAATAATTGATGTAATAAATATTTATAATTTATTTTTATTTATTTATAATATTCTTCTCTGATATTAAATTTATTTTTTGTTTAAAAAATAATTAATTTAAAGGCAGAATAATGAAAAGAATCAGAAATTTATTAAGCTATAATCTCGCCCCTAAATTTGCTTTTAATTTCTATATTTTATTTCCCTTGCTTCTAGAAATTTTATTTAAGAATGCAAATGCAGGTGATTTAAATTATAATTTTAATTCGTTTATTTATTTTTTTATTTTTAGTATTACTTTCAGAAATAATTTTAAATGATAATTTATTCTCTACACAATTACGGCTAAAAAGGGGTTTTTTAATTTTATTTTTTAGTTATACTATTTAAATTTATTAAAGATTTTCCAATAACTTCCCTACAAGCAGACGAACCAATTGATACAACACGTTCTAGACGAGGTGTGTCAATAAATTTAAAAAAATTAAAAATTATTTTTATTCATTTTATACCCTTTTTCCTCCCATTTTATGAAGGTTATTTTGGTGGAGACGTTATGGCTCAAAGCACTCATTTTGGCATAGAAGTTGGGTACGCGTGTGGAAAACTGGGCAACAAAAAGTTGAACAAAATGGAGAAATGACAACAACAATATCAAGCAGTTCTTCAATTCCTTCGACTACAACAACAGCTATTGAGTTGGAAAGCTTTAGAATGCTTCAAATGGATGAATCGTCTGGACAATTTGAGGAAATGCCAAAAATTGATGAAAATAAGAAATAATTTTGTATTTTTTGACAAAAATGTTAGGCCATTTTTTCAACTTTAAATAATTTTTTACGAAAATAAAATAATGTAATTGATAAAATAAGAATTAATTAGAGAATATATTCACCTAATTAAAGTTAGAAAACACTTGAATATTAAAAACATTCATAGAACTATAAAACTTGGTTGATTCATTAACTCCATAAAAAGTTTATCATTTCCTCATTGACCTTTTGACAGCTATTTACCTGTTGAAAGATGCAAATAAATAAATAAAAACCACAACATTCAATGAATCCTTGACGACATCTTCCTTCAATAATTCTTTCCTTTTTTCTTTAGAAATGCACTTTTAATTTTTTTCCATTGTCTCCTTCAATTTTCTTCCTTCCATTGTTCTCCCTTTGTTGTCTCCCCACTGTCATATGGGGAAATTTTTTACTTCCTTATTTAAATTCATATGGCTATTCCTTTCATTTTTATATTTCCAATTTAATTTTTTAATTTAATTTTGGCAATTGAAAAAATATATATATGTATGTAGAAACAAATAATATTGCTTGTTTATAAACATAAATACATACATACATGAATACTATTTTTTAATCTTAACCTTTCTTTTAGTTAAAGTTTTTAATTTTCACTAATGAAACTTTTACCAATTTTATTAATTATACTATTTATTATAAATTCTGAAGCCGTATTCTCTAAAATAAAATGTCAAGGGACTTGCAAAGCAGATATGGTAGCTCCCTCAATTATTGCGAGATCTAAACTCTCGTCTCAAAATAGAAAAAAAGGAATAATTCATGAAACGCCAATTTTAGAAAATAATAGCATGCTAATTAAAGCTGATAATATACTGGTCAAAACCCCTTCAAAACATGTTGTGCCAAATAATGATGTATTTCTTAGAAATCATAAGAAATTATTAGAGGAAATGGTAGATCCTAAAAATTGTGGTAAGGCTTTTATTAAATAAGTGGAAAACATTAAATTAAAAAAAGAAAGTTTATTTGTTAATATCTAGAATATTCACAAGAAACAAAAGACAAAATTGTAAAAAATTTATTAGAAAATGAAGTTGATGATGTATCTGAAAGATTGTTTGTTGATTTAAATGCTTTCTGTAAAAGTGACGTTAAAATAAAGAAATTTAATATATTTGTTAAAAATCTGCTAGAAAACGAAAATGAAAAAAATAAGTTAAAAGAGTTTATTGTAAAATGGGACGATAGATTAGGAATTTTTAATGAATTGGATAAAGGTGATGATAATCTTGAGCAAATAAATAAACTTGAAAATGAAATAAACTTGAGAGAACAATTTTATATTTATAAGAATTATGAATTACAATCTGCAACAACTGAAAGTTCTAAATTTTTTAAAAACAATCAGGTATTTTTTAATTTTAGAATAAGGTAAGTTGGATAAGAATATCACAACTTCGAAATTTGAGCTTTTCTTTTCTTTTATAATTATGATTGATAAGAGCTTTAAGTTTGTTTCACTTCTAACAAGTTTTAATTATATAAAGGTATCGGAAGAATTAATGCCTGTAGTAACATTTCTACACATTCTTCAATTTTGTGGAACAATTAAGCATTTATTTAGTAGAACGCCTAAAACCAAAAAATCAGTAAAACCATTAATTAATTATTGTAAATATTATATCTTACCCGAAGCTAGAGAAATTTTAAACCTTGCTAAAATTGAATATAAATTTGGTAAATTTGCTATTAAAGTTGATAAAGAAAATGAGAAAAGTTATTTAAAAGTGAATGACTGGTTGGATGAAGAAGAAGAAATTAAGATAATGAAAGAAAAAAAATTTAAACCACTTGAAATGATCAAGGAAGAAGATGTAACATAAAAATGAACAAGAAAAATAGTAAACAGAAAGCTTTTGATATATTTTTGAGTTTTATTTAAAAATTTGAATTTTTTTAAGTTTTTAATTTGATACGAGCGCGCGTTGACGCCACTTCGCGGCTCCAAACCGCTAATGGAAAGAAATTTAAATTTATATTTTCATATTGTATACATTTGGTTTAAAAGAAATTCAAAAATTTAGCTTAACGTTTTTTTATTAAATTTATTTAAAATTACTAAATACATTGTCAAGTCTTTAAAATTTTGAAAATTTCAAAAAATTTTAACTTAATAATACATCATTAAATTTTCTAATTTTTTGTTTATTCATTTTGCTCTTTTTTGCTATTCTGAAATTTTTTGAAATTTCAAAAATTCCACAAAATTGACCATGGAATATTTTTAAAGTTTCTCTTAATATTTGAGAAATTTCTTCTTAAAAGCAAAGAATAGGATGTCTAATACATAAAAAACTAAAAAATCAGAGGCCTCAACATGGAATTTTGGACTTTTAATTTTTTGAGTATTTCAAAAATTCCTGGAACTTGACCATGGAATAATTTGAAACCTTCTTGACAAATATTTTTTAAATTTTTAAAAATTTTTGTTGTAAGTTCTAGTACTTAAAAAATATAAACTTAAAGCCCGCCCGTATCAAAAATTTTGAAAATTTTCTTTTAATTTTTCAAGAATTCCTGGACATTGACCATGGAATATTTTGGAAGTTTGTTAGGAAACATTGTCTTAAATTATTTTTAAAAAATATGTTATAAGTTCTAATACTTAAAATATATAAACTTAAAGCCCGCGCGTATCAAAAATTTTGAAAAATTTTTTTTAATTATTCAAAAATTCCTGGACCTTGACCATGGAAAAATTTTTGATTTTCTCTTAATTTTTGAGAAATTTCTTCTTAGAATCAAAGAATAGGATGTCCAATCCCTAAAAAATAAAAAAATTAGAGTCCTCAACATGGAAATTTGGACTTTTAATTTTTTGAATATTTCAAAAATTCCTAAAACTTGACCATGGAATAATTTTGAAACCTTCAGGACAAGAGTTTTTTAAATTATTTTAAAATTTATCTTTTAAGTTCTAATACCTAAAAAATATAAACTTAAAGCCCGTTCGTATCAAAAATTTTGAAAAATTTTTTTTAATTTTTAAAAAATTCCTAGACCTTGACCATGGAATAATTTTGAAACCTTCAGGACAAAAGTTTTTAAAATTATTTTAAAATTTATCTTTTAAGTTCTAATACCTAAAAAATATAAACTTAAACCCCGTTCGTATCAAAAATTTTGAAAAATTTTTTTTAATTTTTAAAAAATTCCTAGACCTTGACCATGGAATAATTTTGAAACCTTCAGGACAAAAGTTTTTAAAATTATTTTAAAATTTATCTTTTAAGTTCTAATACCTAAAAAATATAAACTTAAACCCCGTTCGTATCAAAAATTTTTTAAAATTTTTTTAATTTTTCAAAAATTCCTGGACCTTGACCATGGAATAATTTGGAAGTTAGTTAGGAAACATTGTCTTAAATTATTTTTAAAAAATATGTTATAAGTTCTAATACTTAAAATATATAAACTTAAAGCCCGCGCGTATCAAAAATTTTGAAAAATTTTTTTTAATTATTCAAAAATTCCTGGACCTTGACCATGGAAAAATTTTTGATTTTCTCTTAATTTTTGAGAAATTTCTTCTTAGAATCAAAGAATAGGATGTCCAATCCCTAAAAAATAAAAAAATTAGAGTCCTCAACATGGAAATTTGGACTTTTAATTTTTTGAATATTTCAAAAATTCCTAAAACTTGACCATGGAATAATTTTGAAACCTTCAGGACAAAAGTTTTTTAAATTATTTTAAAATTTATCTTTTAAGTTCTAATACCTAAAAAAATATAAACTTAAAGCCCGTTCGTATCAAAAATTTTTTTAATTTTTTAAAAATTCCTAGACCTTGACCATGGAATAATTTTGAAACCTTCAGGACAAGAGTTTTTTAAATTATTTTAAAATTTATCTTTTAAATTCTAATACCTAAAAAAATATAAACTTAAAGCCCGTTCGTATCAAAAATTTTTTAAAATTTTTTTAATTTTTTAAAAATTCCTGGACCTTGACCATGGAATAATTTTGAAACCTTCAGGACAAAAGTTTTTTAAATTATTTTAAAATTTATCTTTTAAGTTCTAATACCTAAAAAAATATAAACTTAAAGCCCGTTCGTATCAAAAATTTTTTAAAATTTTTTTAATTTTTTAAAAATTCCTGGACCTTGACCATGGAATAATTTGGAAGTTAGTTAGGAAACATTGTCTTAAATTATTTTTAAAAAATATGTTATAAGTTCTAATACTTAAAATATATAAACTTAAAGCCCGCGCGTATCAAAAATTTTGAAAAATTTTTTTTAATTATTCAAAAATTCCTGGACCTTGACCATGGAAAAATTTTTGATTTTCTCTTAATTTTTGAGAAATTTCTTCTTAGAATCAAAGAATAGGATGTCCAATCCCTAAAAAATAAAAAAATTAGAGTCCTCAACATGGAAATTTGGACTTTTAATTTTTTGAATATTTCAAAAATTCCTAAAACTTGACCATGGAATAATTTTGAAACCTTCAGGACAAAAGTTTTTTAAATTATTTTAAAATTTATCTTTTAAGTTCTAATACCTAAAAAAATATAAACTTAAAGCCCGTTCGTATCAAAAATTTTTTTAATTTTTTAAAAATTCCTAGACCTTGACCATGGAATAATTTTGAAACCTTCAGGACAAGAGTTTTTTAAATTATTTTAAAATTTATCTTTTAAATTCTAATACCTAAAAAAATATAAACTTAAAGCCCGTTCGTATCAAAAATTTTTTAAAATTTTTTTAATTTTTTAAAAATTCCTGGACCTTGACCATGGAATAATTTTGAAACCTTCAGGACAAAAGTTTTTTAAATTATTTTAAAATTTATCTTTTAAGTTCTAATACCTAAAAAAATATAAACTTAAAGCCCGTTCGTATCAAAAATTTTTTAAAATTTTTTTAATTTTTTAAAAATTCCTGGACCTTGACCATGGAATAATTTGGAAGTTAGTTAGGAAACATTGTCTTAAATTATTTTTAAAATTTATCTTGTAAGTTCTAATACTTAAAATATATAAACTTAAAGCCCGCGCGTATCAAAAATTTTGAAAAATTTTTTTTAATTTTTAAAAAATTCCTAGACCTTGACCATGGAATAATTTTGAAACCTTCAGGACAAAAGTTTTTTAAATTATTTTAAAATTTATCTTTTAAGTTCTAATACCTAAAAAAATATAAACTTAAAGCCCGTTCGTATCAAAAATTTTTTAAAATTTTTTTAATTTTTTAAAAATTCCTGGACCTTGACCATGGAATAATTTGGAAGTTAGTTAGGAAACATTGTCTTAAATTATTTTTAAAATTTATCTTGTAAGTTCTAATACTTAAAATATATAAACTTAAACCCCGTCCGCATCAAAAATTTTGAAAAATTTTTTTTAATTTTTAAAAAATTCCTAGACCTTGACCATGGAATAATTTTGAAACCTTCAGGACAAAAGTTTTTAAAATTATTTTAAAATTTATCTTTTAAGTTCTAATACCTAAAAAATATAAACTTAAACCCCGTTCGTATCAAAAATTTTGAAAAATTTTTTTTAATTTTTAAAAAATTCCTAGACCTTGACCATGGAATAATTTTGAAACCTTCAGGACAAAAGTTTTTAAAATTATTTTAAAATTTATCTTTTAAGTTCTAATACCTAAAAAATATAAACTTAAACCCCGTTCGTATCAAAAATTTTGAAAAATTTTTTTTAATTTTTAAAAAATTCCTAGACCTTGACCATGGAATAATTTTGAAACCTTCAGGACAAGAGTTTTTTAAATTATTTTAAAATTTATCTTTTAAGTTCTAATACCTAAAAAATATAAACTTAAAGCCCGTTCGTATCAAAAATTTTGAAAAATTTTTTTTAATTTTTAAAAAATTCCTGGACCTCGACCATGGAATAATTTTGAAACCTTCAGGACAAGAGTTTTTTAAATTATTTTAAAATTTATCTTTTAAGTTCTAATACCTAAAAAATATAAACTTAAAGCCCGTTCGTATCAAAAATTTTTTAAAATTTTTTTAATTTTTCAAAAATTCCTGGACCTTGACCATGGAATAATTTGGAAGTTAGTTAGGAAACATTGTCTTAAATTATTTTTAAAATTTATCTTGTAAGTTCTAATACCTAAAAAATATAAACTTAAAGCCCGTTCGTATCAAAAATTTTTTAAAATTTTTTTAATTTTTCAAAAATTCCTGGACCTTGACCATGGAATAATTTGGAAGTTAGTTAGGAAACATTGTCTTAAATTATTTTTAAAATTTATCTTTTAAGTTCTAATACCTAAAAAATATAAACTTAAAGCCCGTTCGTATCAAAAATTTTGAAAAATTTTTTTTAATTTTTAAAAAATTCCTAGACCTTGACCATGGAATAATTTTGAAACCTTCAGGACAAGAGTTTTTTAAATTATTTTAAAATTTATCTTTTAAGTTCTAATACCTAAAAAATATAAACTTAAAGCCCGTTCATATCAAAAATTTTTTAAAATTTTTTTAATTTTTCAAAAATTCCTGGACCTTGACCATGGAATAATTTGGAAGTTAGTTAGGAAACATTGTCTTAAATTATTTTTAAAATTTATCTTTTGAGTTCTAATACCTAAAAAATATAAACTTAAAGCCCGTCCGCATCAAAAATTTTGAAAAATTTTTTTTAATTTTTAAAAAATTCCTAGACATTGACCATGGAATAATTTTGAAACCTTCAGGACAAGAGTTTTTTAAATTATTTTAAAATTTATCTTTTAGTTCTAATACTAAAAAATATAAACTTAAAGCCCGTTCATATCAAAAATTTTTTAAAATTATTTTAATTTTTCAAAAATTCCTAGACCTTGACCATGGAATAATTTTGAAACCTTCAGGACAAGAGTTTTTTAAATTATTTTAAAATTTATCTTTTAAGTTTTAATACCTAAAAAATATAAACTTAAAGCCCGTTCGTATCAAAATTTTTTTTAATTTTTCAAAAATTCCTAGACCTTAACCATGGAATAATTTTGAAACCTTCAGGACAAAAGTTTTTTAAATTATTTTTAAAATTTATCTTGTAAGTTCTAATACCTAAAAAATATAAACTTAAACCCCGTCCGCATCAAAAATTTTGAAAAATTTTTTTTAATTTTTAAAAAATTCCTGGACCTTGACCATGGAATAATTTTGAAACCTTCAGGACAAGAGTTTTTTAAATTATTTTAAAATTTATCTTTTAAGTTCTAATACCTAAAAAATATAAACTTAAAGCCCGTTCGTATCAAAAATTTTGAAAAATTTTTTTTAATTTTTAAAAAATTCCTAGACCTTGACCATGGAATAATTTTGAAACCTTCAGGACAAAAGTTTTTAAAATTATTTTAAAATTTATCTTTTAAGTTCTAATACCTAAAAAATATAAACTTAAACCCCGTTCGTATCAAAAATTTTGAAAAATTTTTTTTAATTTTTAAAAAATTCCTAGACCTTGACCATGGAATAATTTTGAAACCTTCAGGACAAAAGTTTTTAAAATTATTTTAAAATTTATCTTTTAAGTTCTAATACCTAAAAAATATAAACTTAAACCCCGTTCGTATCAAAAATTTTGAAAAATTTTTTTTAATTTTTAAAAAATTCCTAGACCTTGACCATGGAATAATTTTGAAACCTTCAGGACAAAAGTTTTTAAAATTATTTTAAAATTTATCTTTTAAGTTCTAATACCTAAAAAATATAAACTTAAACCCCGTTCGTATCAAAAATTTTGAAAAATTTTTTTTAATTTTTAAAAAATTCCTAGACCTTGACCATGGAATAATTTTGAAACCTTCAGGACAAGAGTTTTTAAATTATTTTAAAATTTATCTTTTTTTAGTTCTAATACCTAAAAAATATAAACTTAAAGCCCGTTCGTATCAAAAATTTTGAAAAATTTTTTTTAATTTTTAAAAAATTCCTAGACCTTGACCATGGAATAATTTGGAAGTTAGTTAGGAAACATTGTCTTAAATTATTTTTAAAATTTATCTTTTGAGTTCTAATACCTAAAAAATATAAACTTAAAGCCCGTCCGCATCAAAAATTTTGAAAAATTTTTTTTAATTTTTAAAAAATTCCTAGACCTTGACCATGGAATAATTTTGAAACCTTCAGGACAAGAGTTTTTTAAATTATTTTAAAATTTATCTTTTAGTTCTAATACTAAAAAATATAAACTTAAAGCCCGTTCATATCAAAAATTTTTTAAAATTATTTTAATTTTTCAAAAATTCCTAGACCTTGACCATGGAATAATTTTGAAACCTTCAGGACAAGAGTTTTTTAAATTATTTTAAAATTTATCTTTTAAGTTCTAATACCTAAAAAATATAAACTTAAAGCCCGTTCGTATCAAAAAATTTTAAAAATTTTTTTTAATTTTTTAAAAATTCATAGACCTTGACCATGATATAATTTTGAAACCTTCAGGACAAGAGTTTTTTAAATTATTTTAAAATTTATCTTTTAAGTTCTAATACCTAAAAAATATAAACTTAAAGCCCGTTCGTATCAAAAAATTTTAAAAATTTTTTTTAATTTTTAAAAAATTCCTAGACATTGACCATGGAATAATTTGGAAGTTAGTTAGGAAACATTGTCTTAAATTATTTTTAAAATTTATCTTTTGAGTTCTAATACCTAAAAAATATAAACTTAAAGCCCGTCCGCATCAAAAATTTTGAAAAATTTTTTTTAATTTTTAAAAAATTCCTAGACCTTGACCATGGAATAATTTTGAAACCTTCAGGACAAGAGTTTTTTAAATTATTTTAAAATTTATCTTTTAGTTCTAATACTAAAAAATATAAACTTAAAGCCCGTTCATATCAAAAATTTTTTAAAATTATTTTAATTTTTCAAAAATTCCTAGACCTTGACCATGGAATAATTTTGAAACCTTCAGGACAAGAGTTTTTTAAATTATTTTAAAATTTATCTTTTAAGTTCTAATACCTAAAAAATATAAACTTAAAGCCCGTTCGTATCAAAAAATTTTAAAAATTTTTTTTAATTTTTTAAAAATTCATAGACCTTGACCATGATATAATTTTGAAACCTTCAGGACAAGAGTTTTTTAAATTATTTTAAAATTTATCTTTTAAGTTTTAATACCTAAAAAATATAAACTTAAAGCCCGTTCATATCAAAAATTTTTTAAAATTATTTTAATTTTTCAAAAATTCCTAGACCTTGACCATGGAATAATTTTGAAACCTTCAGGACAAGAGTTTTTTAAATTATTTTAAAATTTATCTTTTAAGTTCTAATACCTAAAAAATATAAACTTAAAGCCCGTTCGTATCAAAAAATTTTAAAAATTTTTTTTAATTTTTTAAAAATTCCTAGACCTTGACCATGATATAATTTTGAAACCTTCAGGACAAGAGTTTTTTAAATTATTTTAAAATTTATCTTTTAAGTTCTAATACCTAAAAAATATAAACTTAAAGCCCGTTCGTATCAAAAATTTTTTTTAATTTTTCAAAAATTCCTAGACCTTAACCATGGAATAATTTTGAAACCTTCAGGACAAAAGTTTTTAAAATTATTTTAAAATTTATCTTTTAAGTTCTAATACCTAAAAAATATAAACTTAAAGCCCGTTCGTATCAAAAAATTTTAAAAATTTTTTTTAATTTTTTAAAAATTCATAGACCTTGACCATGGAATAATTTTGAAACCTTCAGGACAAGAGTTTTTTAAATTATTTTAAAATTTATCTTTTAAGTTCTAATACCTAAAAAATATAAACTTAAAGCCCGTTCGTATCAAAAAATTTTAAAAATTTTTTTTAATTTTTTAAAAATTCATAGACCTTGACCATGATATAATTTTGAAACCTTCAGGACAAGAGTTTTTTAAATTATTTTAAAATTTATCTTTTAAGTTTTAATACCTAAAAAATATAAACTTAAAGCCCGTTCATATCAAAAATTTTTTAAAATTATTTTAATTTTTCAAAAATTCCTAGACCTTGACCATGGAATAATTTTGAAACCTTCAGGACAAGAGTTTTTTAAATTATTTTAAAATTTATCTTTTAAGTTCTAATACCTAAAAAATATAAACTTAAAGCCCGTTCGTATCAAAAAATTTTAAAAATTTTTTTTAATTTTTTAAAAATTCCTAGACCTTGACCATGATATAATTTTGAAACCTTCAGGACAAGAGTTTTTTAAATTATTTTAAAATTTATCTTTTAAGTTCTAATACCTAAAAAATATAAACTTAAAGCCCGTTCGTATCAAAAATTTTTTTTAATTTTTCAAAAATTCCTAGACCTTAACCATGGAATAATTTTGAAACCTTCAGGACAAAAGTTTTTAAAATTATTTTAAAATTTATCTTTTAAGTTCTAATACCTAAAAAATATAAACTTAAAGCCCGTTCGTATCAAAAAATTTTAAAAATTTTTTTTAATTTTTTAAAAATTCATAGACCTTGACCATGGAATAATTTTGAAACCTTCAGGACAAGAGTTTTTTAAATTATTTTAAAATTTATCTTTTAGTTCTAATACTAAAAAATATAAACTTAAAGCCCGTTCATATCAAAAATTTTTTAAAATTATTTTAATTTTTCAAAAATTCCTAGACCTTGACCATGGAATAATTTTGAAACCTTCAGGACAAAAGTTTTTAAAATTATTTTAAAATTTATCTTTTAAGTTCTAATACCTAAAAAATATAAACTTAAACCCCGTTCGTATCAAAAATTTTGAAAAATTTTTTTTAATTTTTAAAAAATTCCTAGACCTTGACCATGGAATAATTTTGAAACCTTCAGGACAAAAGTTTTTAAAATTATTTTAAAATTTATCTTTTAAGTTCTAATACCTAAAAAATATAAACTTAAACCCCGTTCGTATCAAAAATTTTGAAAAATTTTTTTTAATTTTTCAAAAATTCCTAGACCTTGACCATGGAATAATTTTGAAACCTTCAGGACAAGAGTTTTTTAAATTATTTTAAAATTTATCTTTTAAGTTTTAATACCTAAAAAATATAAACTTAAAGCCCGTTCATATCAAAAATTTTTTAAAATTATTTTAATTTTTCAAAAATTCCTAGACCTTGACCATGGAATAATTTTGAAACCTTCAGGACAAGAGTTTTTTAAATTATTTTAAAATTTATCTTTTAAGTTCTAATACCTAAAAAATATAAACTTAAAGCCCGTTCGTATCAAAAAATTTTAAAAATTTTTTTTAATTTTTTAAAAATTCCTAGACCTTGACCATGATATAATTTTGAAACCTTCAGGACAAGAGTTTTTTAAATTATTTTAAAATTTATCTTTTAAGTTCTAATACCTAAAAAATATAAACTTAAAGCCCGTTCGTATCAAAAATTTTTTAAAATTTTTTTAATTTTTTAAAAATTCCTGGACCTTGACCATGGAATAATTTTGAAACCTTTAGGACAAGAGTTTTTTAAATTATTTTAAAATTTATCTTTTAAGTTCTAATACCTAAAAAATATAAACTTAAAGCTGTTCGTATCAAAAAATTTTAAAAATTTTTTTTAATTTTTTAAAAATTCCTAGACCTTGACCATGATATAATTTTGAAACCTTCAGGACAAGAGTTTTTTAAATTATTTTAAAATTTATCTTTTAAGTTCTAATACCTAAAAAATATAAACTTAAAGCCCGTTCGTATCAAAAATTTTTTAAAATTTTTTTAATTTTTTAAAAATTCCTGGACCTTGACCATGGAATAATTTTGAAACCTTCAGGACAAAAGTTTTTTAAATTATTTTAAAATTTATCTTGTAAGTTCTAATACCTAAAAAATATAAACTTAAACCCCGTCCGCATCAAAAATTTTTTAAAATTTTTTTTAATTTTTTAAAAATTCATAGACCTTGACCATGATATAATTTTGAAACCTTCAGGACAAGAGTTTTTTAAATTATTTTAAAATTTATCTTTTAAGTTCTAATACCTAAAAAATATAAACTTAAAGCTGTTCGTATCAAAAATTTTTAAAAATTTTTTTAATTTATAAAAAATTCATAGACCTTGACCATGATATAATTTTGAAACCTTCAGGACAAGAGTTTTTTAAATTATTTTAAAATTTATCTTTTAAGTTCTAAATACCTAAAAAATATAAACTTAAAGCCCGTTCGTATCAAAAAATTTTAAAAATTTTTTTTAATTTTTTAAAAATTCATAGACCTTGACCATGATATAATTTTGAAACCTTCAGGACAAGAGTTTTTTAAATTATTTTAAAATTTATCTTTTAAGTTTTAATACCTAAAAAATATAAACTTAAAGCTGTTCGTATCAAAAATTTTTAAAAATTTTTCAAAAATTCCTAGACCTTAACCATGGAATAATTTTGAAACCTTCAGGACAAAAGTTTTTTAAATTATTTTAAAATTTATCTTGTAAGTTCTAATACCTAAAAAATATAAACTTAAACCCCGTCCGCATCAAAAATTTTGAAACATTTTTTTTAATTTTTTAAAAATTCCTAGACCTTGACCATGATATAATTTTGAAACCTTCAGGACAAGAGTTTTTTAAATTATTTTAAAATTTATCTTTTAAGTTCTAAATACCTAAAAAATATAAACTTAAAGCCCGTTCGTATCAAAAAATTTTAAAAATTTTTTTTAATTTTTTAAAAATTCATAGACCTTGACCATGATATAATTTTGAAACCTTCAGGACAAGAGTTTTTTAAATTATTTTAAAATTTATCTTTTAAGTTTTAATACCTAAAAAATATAAACTTAAAGCTGTTCGTATCAAAAATTTTTAAAAATTTTTTTAATTTATAAAAAATTCATAGACCTTGACCATGGAATAATTTTGAAACCTTCAGGACAAGAGTTTTTTAAATTATTTTAAAATTTATCTTTTAAGTTCTAATACCTAAAAAATATAAACTTAAAGCCCGTTCGTATCAAAAAATTTTAAAAATTTTTTTTAATTTTTTAAAAATTCATAGACCTTGACCATGATATAATTTTGAAACCTTCAGGACAAGAGTTTTTTAAATTATTTTAAAATTTATCTTTTAAGTTCTAATACCTAAAAAATATAAACTTAAAGCTGTTCGTATCAAAAATTTTTAAAAATTTTTTTAATTTATAAAAAATTCATAGACCTTGACCATGATATAATTTTGAAACCTTCAGGACAAGAGTTTTTTAAATTATTTTAAAATTTATCTTTTAAGTTCTAAATACCTAAAAAATATAAACTTAAAGCCCGTTCGTATCAAAAAATTTAAAAATTTTTTTTAATTTTTTAAAAATTCATAGACCTTGACCATGATATAATTTTGAAACCTTCAGGACAAAAGTTTTTTAAATTATTTTAAAATTTATCTTTTAAGTTTTAATACCTAAAAAATATAAACTTAAAGCCCGTTCGTATCAAAAATTTTTTTTAATTTTTCAAAAATTCCTAGACCTTAACCATGGAATAATTTTGAAACCTTCAGGACAAAAGTTTTTAAAATTATTTTAAAATTTATCTTTTAAGTTCTAATACCTAAAAAATATAAACTTAAAGCCCGTTCGTATCAAAAATTTTTTAAAATTTTTTTAATTTTTTAAAAATTCCTGGACCTTGACCATGGAATAATTTTGAAACCTTCAGGACAAGAGTTTTTTAAATTATTTTAAAATTTATCTTTTAAGTTCTAATACCTAAAAAATATAAACTTAAAGCCCGTTCATATCAAAAATTTTTTAAAATTTTTTTAATTTTTTAAAAATTCCTGGACCTTGACCATGGAATAATTTTGAAACCTTCAGGACAAGAGTTTTTTAAATTATTTTAAAATTTATCTTTTGAGTTCTAATACCTAAAAAATATAAACTTAAAGCCCGTCCGCATCAAAAATTTTGAAAAATTTTTTTTAATTTTTAAAAAATTCCTAGACCTTGACCATGGAATAATTTTGAAACCTTCAGGACAAGAGTTTTTTAAATTATTTTAAAATTTATCTTTTAAGTTCTAATACCTAAAAAATATAAACTTAAAGCCCGTTCATATCAAAAATTTTTTAAAATTTTTTTAATTTTTTAAAAATTCATAGACCTTGACCATGATATAATTTTGAAACCTTCAGGACAAGAGTTTTTTAAATTATTTTAAAATTTATCTTTTAAGTTCTAATACCTAAAAAATATAAACTTAAAGCCCGTTCGTATCAAAAATTTTTTTTAATTTTTCAAAAATTCCTAGACCTTAACCATGGAATAATTTTGAAACCTTCAGGACAAAAGTTTTTAAAATTATTTTAAAATTTATCTTTTAAGTTCTAATACCTAAAAAATATAAACTTAAAGCCCGTTCGTATCAAAAATTTTTTAAAATTTTTTAATTTTTTAAAAATTCCTGGACCTTGACCATGGAATAATTTTGAAACCTTCAGGACAAGAGTTTTTTAAATTATTTTAAAATTTATCTTTTAGTTCTAATACTAAAAAATATAAACTTAAAGCCCGTTCATATCAAAAATTTTTTAAAATTATTTTAATTTTTCAAAAATTCCTAGACCTTGACCATGGAATAATTTTGAAACCTTCAGGACAAGAGTTTTTTAAATTATTTTAAAATTTATCTTTTAAGTTCTAATACCTAAAAAATATAAACTTAAAGCCCGTTCGTATCAAAAAATTTTAAAAATTTTTTTTAATTTTTTAAAAATTCATAGACCTTGACCATGATATAATTTTGAAACCTTCAGGACAAGAGTTTTTTAAATTATTTTAAAATTTATCTTTTAAGTTTTAATACCTAAAAAATATAAACTTAAAGCTGTTCGTATCAAAAATTTTTAAAAATTTTTCAAAAATTCCTAGACCTTAACCATGGAATAATTTTGAAACCTTCAGGACAAAAGTTTTTTAAATTATTTTAAAATTTATCTTGTAAGTTCTAATACCTAAAAAATATAAACTTAAACCCCGTCCGCATCAAAAATTTTTTAAAATTTTTTTAATTTATAAAAAATTCATAGACCTTGACCATGATATAATTTTGAAACCTTCAGGACAAGAGTTTTTTAAATTATTTTAAAATTTATCTTTTAAGTTCTAAATACCTAAAAAATATAAACTTAAAGCCCGTTCGTATCAAAAAATTTTAAAAATTTTTTTTAATTTTTTAAAAATTCATAGACCTTGACCATGATATAATTTTGAAACCTTCAGGACAAGAGTTTTTTAAATTATTTTAAAATTTATCTTTTAAGTTTTAATACCTAAAAAATATAAACTTAAAGCTGTTCGTATCAAAAATTTTTAAAAATTTTTCAAAAATTCCTAGACCTTAACCATGGAATAATTTTGAAACCTTCAGGACAAAAGTTTTTTAAATTATTTTAAAATTTATCTTGTAAGTTCTAATACCTAAAAAATATAAACTTAAACCCCGTCCGCATCAAAAATTTTGAAACATTTTTTTTAATTTTTTAAAAATTCCTAGACCTTGACCATGGAATAATTTTGAAACCTTCAGGACAAGAGTTTTTTAAATTATTTTAAAATTTATCTTTTAGTTCTAATACTAAAAAATATAAACTTAAAGCCCGTTCATATCAAAAATTTTTTAAAATTATTTTAATTTTTCAAAAATTCCTAGACCTTGACCATGGAATAATTTTGAAACCTTCAGGACAAGAGTTTTTTAAATTATTTTAAAATTTATCTTTTAAGTTCTAATACCTAAAAAATATAAACTTAAAGCCCGTTCGTATCAAAAAATTTTAAAAATTTTTTTTAATTTTTTAAAAATTCATAGACCTTGACCATGATATAATTTTGAAACCTTCAGGACAAGAGTTTTTTAAATTATTTTAAAATTTATCTTTTAAGTTTTAATACCTAAAAAATATAAACTTAAAGCTGTTCGTATCAAAAATTTTTAAAAATTTTTCAAAAATTCCTAGACCTTAACCATGGAATAATTTTGAAACCTTCAGGACAAAATTTTTAAAATTATTTTAAAATTTATCTTTTAAGTTCTAATACCTAAAAAATATAAACTTAAAGCTGTTCGTATCAAAAATTTTTAAAAATTTTTCAAAAATTCCTAGACCTTAACCATGGAATAATTTTGAAACCTTCAGGACAAAATTTTTAAAATTATTTTAAAATTTATCTTTTAAGTTCTAAATACCTAAAAAATATAAACTTAAAGCCCGTTCGTATCAAAAAATTTTAAAAATTTTTTTTAATTTTTTAAAAATTCATAGACCTTGACCATGATATAATTTTGAAACCTTCAGGACAAGAGTTTTTTAAATTATTTTAAAATTTATCTTTTAAGTTTTAATACCTAAAAAATATAAACTTAAAGCTGTTCGTATCAAAAATTTTTAAAAATTTTTCAAAAATTCCTAGACCTTAACCATGGAATAATTTTGAAACCTTCAGGACAAAAGTTTTTTAAATTATTTTAAAATTTATCTTGTAAGTTCTAATACCTAAAAAATATAAACTTAAACCCCGTCCGCATCAAAAATTTTGAAACATTTTTTTTAATTTTTTAAAAATTCCTAGACCTTGACCATGATATAATTTTGAAACCTTCAGGACAAGAGTTTTTTAAATTATTTTAAAATTTATCTTTTAAGTTCTAAATACCTAAAAAATATAAACTTAAAGCCCGTTCGTATCAAAAAATTTTAAAAATTTTTTTTAATTTTTTAAAAATTCATAGACCTTGACCATGATATAATTTTGAAACCTTCAGGACAAGAGTTTTTTAAATTATTTTAAAATTTATCTTTTAAGTTTTAATACCTAAAAAATATAAACTTAAAGCTGTTCGTATCAAAAATTTTTAAAAATTTTTTTAATTTATAAAAAATTCATAGACCTTGACCATGGAATAATTTTGAAACCTTCAGGACAAGAGTTTTTTAAATTATTTTAAAATTTATCTTTTAAGTTCTAATACCTAAAAAATATAAACTTAAAGCCCGTTCGTATCAAAAAATTTTAAAAATTTTTTTTAATTTTTTAAAAATTCATAGACCTTGACCATGATATAATTTTGAAACCTTCAGGACAAGAGTTTTTTAAATTATTTTAAAATTTATCTTTTAAGTTTTAATACCTAAAAAATATAAACTTAAAGCCCGTTCGTATCAAAAATTTTTTTTAATTTTTAAAAAATTCCTAGACCTTAACCATGGAATAATTTTGAAACCTTCAGGACAAAATTTTTAAAATTATTTTAAAATTTATCTTTTAAGTTCTAATACCTAAAAAATATAAACTTAAAGCCCGTTCGTATCAAAAATTTTTTTTAATTTATAAAAAATTCATAGACCTTGACCATGGAATAATTTTGAAACCTTCAGGACAAGAGTTTTTTAAATTATTTTAAAATTTATCTTTTAAGTTCTAATACCTAAAAAATATAAACTTAAAGCCCGTTCGTATCAAAAATTTTTTAAAATTTTTTTAATTTTTTAAAAATTCCTGGACCTTGACCATGGAATAATTTTGAAACCTTCAGGACAAAAGTTTTTAAAATTATTTTAAAATTTATCTTTTGAGTTCTAATACCTAAAAAATATAAACTTAAAGCCCGTTCGTATCAAAAATTTTTTTTAATTTTTCAAAAATTCCTAGACCTTGACCATGGAATAATTTTGAAACCTTCAGGACAAAAGTTTTTAAAATTATTTTAAAATTTATCTTTTAAGTTCTAATACCTAAAAAATATAAACTTAAAGCCCGTTCGTATCAAAAAATTTTAAAAATTTTTTTTAATTTTTTAAAAATTCATAGACCTTGACCATGATATAATTTTGAAACCTTCAGGACAAGAGTTTTTTAAATTATTTTAAAATTTATCTTTTAAGTTTTAATACCTAAAAAATATAAACTTAAAGCCCGTTCGTATCAAAAATTTTTAAAAATTTTTTTTAATTTTTTAAAAATTCCTGGACCTTGACCATGGAATAATTTTGAAACCTTCAGGACAAAATTTTTAAAATTATTTTAAAATTTATCTTTTAAGTTCTAATACCTAAAAAATATAAACTTAAAGCCCGTTCGTATCAAAAATTTTTTTTAATTTATAAAAAATTCATAGACCTTGACCATGGAATAATTTTGAAACCTTCAGGACAAGAGTTTTTTAAATTATTTTAAAATTTATCTTTTAAGTTCTAATACCTAAAAAATATAAACTTAAAGCCCGTTCGTATCAAAAATTTTTTAAAATTTTTTTAATTTTTTAAAAATTCCTGGACCTTGACCATGGAATAATTTTGAAACCTTCAGGACAAAAGTTTTTAAAATTATTTTAAAATTTATCTTTTGAGTTCTAATACCTAAAAAATATAAACTTAAAGCCCGTTCGTATCAAAAATTTTTTTTAATTTTTCAAAAATTCCTAGACCTTGACCATGGAATAATTTTGAAACCTTCAGGACAAAAGTTTTTAAAATTATTTTAAAATTTATCTTTTAAGTTCTAATACCTAAAAAATATAAACTTAAAGCCCGTTCGTATCAAAAAATTTTAAAAATTTTTTTTAATTTTTTAAAAATTCATAGACCTTGACCATGATATAATTTTGAAACCTTCAGGACAAGAGTTTTTTAAATTATTTTAAAATTTATCTTTTAAGTTCTAATACCTAAAAAATATAAACTTAAAGCCCGTTCGTATCAAAAATTTTTTTTAATTTTTAAAAAATTCCTAGACCTTGACCATGGAATAATTTTGAAACCTTCAGGACAAGAGTTTTTTAAATTATTTTAAAATTTATCTTTTAAGTTCTAATACCTAAAAAATATAAACTTAAAGCCCGTTCGTATCAAAAAATTTTAAAAATTTTTTTTAATTTTTTAAAAATTCATAGACCTTGACCATGATATAATTTTGAAACCTTCAGGACAAGAGTTTTTTAAATTATTTTAAAATTTATCTTTTAAGTTTTAATACCTAAAATATATAAACTTAAAGCCCGTTCGTATCAAAAATTTTTTTTAATTTTTAAAAAATTCCTAGACCTTAACCATGGAATAATTTTGAAACCTTCAGGACAAAATTTTTAAAATTATTTTAAAATTTATCTTTTAAGTTCTAATACCTAAAAAATATAAACTTAAAGCCCGTTCGTATCAAAAATTTTTTTTAATTTTTAAAAAATTCCTAGACCTTAACCATGGAATAATTTTGAAACCTTCAGGACAAAATTTTTAAAATTATTTTAAAATTTATCTTTTAAGTTCTAATACCTAAAAAATATAAACTTAAAGCCCGTTCGTATCAAAAATTTTTTAAAATTTTTTTAATTTTTTAAAAATTCCTGGACCTTGACCATGGAATAATTTTGAAACCTTCAGGACAAAAGTTTTTAAAATTATTTTAAAATTTATCTTTTAAGTTCTAATACCTAAAAAATATAAACTTAAAGCCCGTTCGTATCAAAAATTTTTTTTAATTTTTAAAAAATTCCTAGACCTTAACCATGGAATAATTTTGAAACCTTCAGGACAAAAGTTTTTAAAATTATTTTAAAATTTATCTTTTAAGTTCTAATACCTAAAAAATATAAACTTAAAGCCCGTTCGTATCAAAAATTTTTTTTAATTTTTAAAAAATTCCTAGACCTTGACCATGGAATAATTTTGAAACCTTCAGGACAAGAGTTTTTAAATTATTTTAAAATTTATCTTTTAAGTTCTAATACCTAAAAAATATAAACTTAAAGCCCGTTCGTATCAAAAATTTTTTTTAATTTTTAAAAAATTCCTAGACCTTAACCATGGAATAATTTTGAAACCTTCAGGACAAAAGTTTTTAAAATTATTTTAAAATTTATCTTTTAAGTTCTAATACCTAAAAAATATAAACTTAAAGCCCGTTCGTATCAAAAATTTTTTTTAATTTTTAAAAAATTCCTAGACCTTGACCATGGAATAATTTTGAAACCTTCAGGACAAAATTTTTAAAATTATTTTAAAATTTATCTTTTAAGTTCTAATACCTAAAAAATATAAACTTAAAGCCCGTTCGTATCAAAAAATTTTTTAAAAATTTTTTTAATTTTTTAAAAATTCATAGACCTTGACCATGATATAATTTTGAAACCTTCAGGACAAGAGTTTTTTAAATTATTTTAAAATTTATCTTTTAAGTTTTAATACCTAAAAAATATAAACTTAAAGCCCGTTCGTATCAAAAATTTTTTTTAATTTTTAAAAAATTCCTAGACCTTAACCATGGAATAATTTTGAAACCTTCAGGACAAAATTTTTAAAATTATTTTAAAATTTATCTTTTAAGTTCTAATACCTAAAAAATATAAACTTAAAGCCCGTTCGTATCAAAAATTTTTTAAAATTTTTTTAATTTTTTAAAAATTCCTGGACCTTGACCATGGAATAATTTTGAAACCTTCAGGACAAAAGTTTTTAAAATTATTTTAAAATTTATCTTTTAAGTTCTAATACCTAAAAAATATAAACTTAAAGCCCGTTCGTATCAAAAATTTTTTTTAATTTTTAAAAAATTCCTAGACCTTAACCATGGAATAATTTTGAAACCTTCAGGACAAAAGTTTTTAAAATTATTTTAAAATTTATCTTTTAAGTTCTAATACCTAAAAAATATAAACTTAAAGCCCGTTCGTATCAAAAATTTTTTTTAATTTTTAAAAAATTCCTAGACCTTGACCATGGAATAATTTTGAAACCTTCAGGACAAAATTTTTAAAATTATTTTAAAATTTATCTTTTAAGTTCTAATACCTAAAAAATATAAACTTAAAGCCCGTTCGTATCAAAAAATTTTAAAAATTTTTTTTAATTTTTTAAAAATTCATAGACCTTGACCATGATATAATTTTGAAACCTTCAGGACAAGAGTTTTTTAAATTATTTTAAAATTTATCTTTTAAGTTTTAATACCTAAAAAATATAAACTTAAAGCCCGTTCGTATCAAAAATTTTTTTTAATTTTTAAAAAATTCCTAGACCTTAACCATGGAATAATTTTGAAACCTTCAGGACAAAATTTTTAAAATTATTTTAAAATTTATCTTTTAAGTTCTAATACCTAAAAAATATAAACTTAAAGCCCGTTCGTATCAAAAATTTTTTAAAATTTTTTTAATTTTTTAAAAATTCCTGGACCTTGACCATGGAATAATTTTGAAACCTTCAGGACAAAAGTTTTTAAAATTATTTTAAAATTTATCTTTTAAGTTCTAATACCTAAAAAATATAAACTTAAAGCCCGTTCGTATCAAAAATTTTTTTTAATTTTTAAAAAATTCCTAGACCTTAACCATGGAATAATTTTGAAACCTTCAGGACAAAAGTTTTTAAAATTATTTTAAAATTTATCTTTTAAGTTCTAATACCTAAAAAATATAAACTTAAAGCCCGTTCGTATCAAAAATTTTTTTTAATTTTTAAAAAATTCCTAGACCTTGACCATGGAATAATTTTGAAACCTTCAGGACAAGAGTTTTTTAAATTATTTTAAAATTTATCTTTTAAGTTCTAATACCTAAAAAATATAAACTTAAAGCCCGTTCGTATCAAAAATTTTTTTTAATTTTTAAAAAATTCCTAGACCTTAACCATGGAATAATTTTGAAACCTTCAGGACAAAATTTTTAAAATTATTTTAAAATTTATCTTTTAAGTTCTAATACCTAAAAAATATAAACTTAAAGCCCGTTCGTATCAAAAATTTTTTAAAATTTTTTTAATTTTTTAAAAATTCCTGGACCTTGACCATGGAATAATTTTGAAACCTTCAGGACAAAAGTTTTTAAAATTATTTTAAAATTTATCTTTTAAGTTCTAATACCTAAAAAATATAAACTTAAAGCCCGTTCGTATCAAAAATTTTTTAAAATTTTTTTAATTTTTTAAAAATTCCTGGACCTTGACCATGGAATAATTTTGAAACCTTCAGGACAAGAGTTTTTAAATTATTTTAAAATTTATCTTTTAAGTTCTAATACCTAAAAATATAAACTTAAAGCCCGTTCATATCAAAAATTTTTAAATTTTTTTAATTTTTCAAAAATTCCTGGACCTTGACCATGGAATAATTTGGAAGTTAGTTAGGAAACATTGTCTTAAATTATTTTTAAAATTTATCTTTTGAGTTCTAATACCTAAAAAATATAAACTTAAAGCCCGTCCGCATCAAAAATTTTGAAAAATTTTTTTTAATTTTTAAAAAATTCCTAGACCTTGACCATGGAATAATTTTGAAACCTTCAGGACAAGAGTTTTTTAAATTATTTTAAAATTTATCTTTTAGTTCTAATACTAAAAAATATAAACTTAAAGCCCGTTCATATCAAAAATTTTTTAAAATTATTTTAATTTTTCAAAAATTCCTAGACCTTGACCATGGAATAATTTTGAAACCTTCAGGACAAGAGTTTTTTAAATTATTTTAAAATTTATCTTTTAAGTTCTAATACCTAAAAAATATAAACTTAAAGCCCGTTCGTATCAAAAAATTTTAAAAATTTTTTTTAATTTTTTAAAAATTCATAGACCTTGACCATGATATAATTTTGAAACCTTCAGGACAAGAGTTTTTTAAATTATTTTAAAATTTATCTTTTAAGTTTTAATACCTAAAAAATATAAACTTAAAGCCCGTTCGTATCAAAAATTTTTTTTAATTTTTCAAAAATTCCTAGACCTTAACCATGGAATAATTTTGAAACCTTCAGGACAAAAGTTTTTTAAATTATTTTAAAATTTATCTTGTAAGTTCTAATACCTAAAAAATATAAACTTAAACCCCGTCCGCATCAAAAATTTTGAAACATTTTTTTTAATTTTTTAAAAATTCCTAGACCTTGACCATGATATAATTTTGAAACCTTCAGGACAAGAGTTTTTTAAATTATTTTAAAATTTATCTTTTAAGTTCTAAATACCTAAAAAATATAAACTTAAAGCCCGTTCGTATCAAAAATTTTTTAAAATTTTTTTTAATTTTTTAAAAATTCATAGACCTTGACCATGATATAATTTTGAAACCTTCAGGACAAGAGTTTTTTAAATTATTTTAAAATTTATCTTTTAAGTTTTAATACCTAAAAAATATAAACTTAAAGCCCGTTCGTATCAAAAATTTTTTTTAATTTTTTAAAAATTCATAGACCTTGACCATGATATAATTTTAAAACCTTCAGGACAAGAGTTTTTTAAATTATTTTAAAATTTATCTTTTAGTTCTAATACTAAAAAATATAAACTTAAAGCCCGTTCATATCAAAAATTTTTTAAAATTATTTTAATTTTTCAAAAATTCCTAGACCTTGACCATGGAATAATTTTGAAACCTTCAGGACAAGAGTTTTTTAAATTATTTTAAAATTTATCTTTTAAGTTCTAATACCTAAAAAATATAAACTTAAAGCCCGTTCGTATCAAAAAATTTTAAAAATTTTTTTTAATTTTTTAAAAATTCATAGACCTTGACCATGATATAATTTTGAAACCTTCAGGACAAGAGTTTTTTAAATTATTTTAAAATTTATCTTTTAAGTTTTAATACCTAAAAAATATAAACTTAAAGCCCGTTCGTATCAAAAATTTTTTTTAATTTTTCAAAAATTCCTAGACCTTAACCATGGAATAATTTTGAAACCTTCAGGACAAAAGTTTTTTAAATTATTTTAAAATTTATCTTGTAAGTTCTAATACCTAAAAAATATAAACTTAAACCCCGTCCGCATCAAAAATTTTGAAACATTTTTTTTAATTTTTTAAAAATTCCTAGACCTTGACCATGATATAATTTTGAAACCTTCAGGACAAGAGTTTTTTAAATTATTTTAAAATTTATCTTTTAAGTTCTAAATACCTAAAAAATATAAACTTAAAGCCCGTTCGTATCAAAAATTTTTTAAAATTTTTTTTAATTTTTTAAAAATTCATAGACCTTGACCATGATATAATTTTGAAACCTTCAGGACAAGAGTTTTTTAAATTATTTTAAAATTTATCTTTTAGTTCTAATACTAAAAAATATAAACTTAAAGCCCGTTCATATCAAAAATTTTTTAAAATTATTTTAATTTTTCAAAAATTCCTAGACCTTGACCATGGAATAATTTTGAAACCTTCAGGACAAGAGTTTTTTAAATTATTTTAAAATTTATCTTTTAAGTTCTAATACCTAAAAAATATAAACTTAAAGCCCGTTCGTATCAAAAATTTTTTTTAATTTTTAAAAAATTCCTAGACCTTGACCATGGAATAATTTTGAAACCTTCAGGACAAGAGTTTTTTAAATTATTTTAAAATTTATCTTTTAAGTTCTAATACCTAAAAAATATAAACTTAAAGCCCGTTCGTATCAAAAATTTTTTTTAATTTTTAAAAAATTCCTAGACCTTAACCATGGAATAATTTTGAAACCTTCAGGACAAAATTTTTAAAATTATTTTAAAATTTATCTTTTAAGTTCTAATACCTAAAAAATATAAACTTAAAGCCCGTTCGTATCAAAAATTTTTTAAAATTTTTTTAATTTTTTAAAAATTCCTGGACCTTGACCATGGAATAATTTTGAAACCTTCAGGACAAAAGTTTTTAAAATTATTTTAAAATTTATCTTTTAAGTTCTAATACCTAAAAAATATAAACTTAAAGCCCGTTCGTATCAAAAATTTTTTAAAATTTTTTTAATTTTTTAAAAATTCCTGGACCTTGACCATGGAATAATTTTGAAACCTTCAGGACAAAATTTTTAAAATTATTTTAAAATTTATCTTTTAAGTTCTAATACCTAAAAAATATAAACTTAAAGCCCGTTCGTATCAAAAATTTTTTTTAATTTTTCAAAAATTCCTAGACCTTAACCATGGAATAATTTTGAAACCTTCAGGACAAAATTTTTAAAATTATTTTAAAATTTATCTTTTAAGTTCTAATACCTAAAAAATATAAACTTAAAGCCCGTTCGTATCAAAAATTTTTTAAAATTTTTTTAATTTTTTAAAAATTCCTGGACCTTGACCATGGAATAATTTTGAAACCTTCAGGACAAGAGTTTTTTAAATTATTTTAAAATTTATCTTTTAAGTTCTAATACCTAAAAAATATAAACTTAAAGCCCGTTCGTATCAAAAATTTTTTTTAATTTTTAAAAAATTCCTAGACCTTAACCATGGAATAATTTTGAAACCTTCAGGACAAAATTTTTAAAATTATTTTAAAATTTATCTTTTAAGTTCTAATACCTAAAAAATATAAACTTAAAGCCCGTTCGTATCAAAAATTTTTTAAAATTTTTTTAATTTTTTAAAAATTCCTGGACCTTGACCATGGAATAATTTTGAAACCTTCAGGACAAGAGTTTTTTAAATTATTTTAAAATTTATCTTTTAGTTCTAATACTAAAAAATATAAACTTAAAGCCCGTTCATATCAAAAATTTTTTAAAATTATTTTAATTTTTCAAAAATTCCTAGACCTTGACCATGGAATAATTTTGAAACCTTCAGGACAAGAGTTTTTTAAATTATTTTAAAATTTATCTTTTAAGTTCTAATACCTAAAAAATATAAACTTAAAGCCCGTTCGTATCAAAAATTTTTTAAAATTTTTTTAATTTTTTAAAAATTCCTGGACCTTGACCATGGAATAATTTTGAAACCTTCAGGACAAGAGTTTTTTAAATTATTTTTAAAATTTATCTTTTGAGTTCTAATACCTAAAAAATATAAACTTAAAGCCCGTCCGCATCAAAAATTTTGAAAAATTTTTTTTAATTTTTAAAAAATTCCTAGACCTTGACCATGGAATAATTTTGAAACCTTCAGGACAAGAGTTTTTTAAATTATTTTAAAATTTATCTTTTAGTTCTAATACTAAAAAATATAAACTTAAAGCCCGTTCATATCAAAAATTTTTTAAAATTATTTTAATTTTTCAAAAATTCCTAGACCTTGACCATGGAATAATTTTGAAACCTTCAGGACAAGAGTTTTTTAAATTATTTTAAAATTTATCTTTTAAGTTCTAATACCTAAAAAATATAAACTTAAAGCCCGTTCGTATCAAAAAATTTTAAAAATTTTTTTTAATTTTTTAAAAATTCATAGACCTTGACCATGATATAATTTTGAAACCTTCAGGACAAGAGTTTTTTAAATTATTTTAAAATTTATCTTTTAAGTTTTAATACCTAAAAAATATAAACTTAAAGCCCGTTCGTATCAAAAATTTTTTTTAATTTTTCAAAAATTCCTAGACCTTAACCATGGAATAATTTTGAAACCTTCAGGACAAAAGTTTTTTAAATTATTTTAAAATTTATCTTGTAAGTTCTAATACCTAAAAAATATAAACTTAAACCCCGTCCGCATCAAAAATTTTGAAACATTTTTTTTAATTTTTTAAAAATTCCTAGACCTTGACCATGATATAATTTTGAAACCTTCAGGACAAGAGTTTTTTAAATTATTTTAAAATTTATCTTTTAAGTTCTAATACCTAAAAAATATAAACTTAAAGCCCGTTCGTATCAAAAAATTTTAAAAATTTTTTTTAATTTTTTAAAAATTCATAGACCTTGACCATGATATAATTTTGAAACCTTCAGGACAAGAGTTTTTTAAATTATTTTAAAATTTATCTTTTAGTTCTAATACTAAAAAATATAAACTTAAAGCCCGTTCATATCAAAAATTTTTTAAAATTATTTTAATTTTTCAAAAATTCCTAGACCTTGACCATGGAATAATTTGGAAGTTAGTTAGGAAACATTGTCTAAAATTATTTTTAAGATTTATGTTGTAAGTTCTAATACTTAAAAAATATAAACTTAAAGCCCGTTCGTATCAAAAATTTTTTTTAATTTTTAAAAAATTCCTAGACCTTAACCATGGAATAATTTTGAAACCTTCAGGACAAAATTTTTAAAATTATTTTAAAATTTATCTTTTAAGTTCTAATACCTAAAAAATATAAACTTAAAGCCCGTTCGTATCAAAAATTTTTTAAAATTTTTTTAATTTTTTAAAAATTCCTGGACCTTGACCATGGAATAATTTTGAAACCTTCAGGACAAAAGTTTTTAAAATTATTTTAAAATTTATGTTGTAAGTTCTAATACTTAAAAAATATAAACTTAAAGCCCGCACGCATCAAAAATTTTGAAACATTTTTTTTAATTTTTTAAAAATTCCTAGACCTTGACCATGATATAATTTTGAAACCTTCAGGACAAGAGTTTTTTAAATTATTTTAAAATTTATCTTTTAGTTCTAATACTAAAAAATATAAACTTAAAGCCCGTTCATATCAAAAATTTTTTAAAATTATTTTAATTTTTCAAAAATTCCTAGACCTTGACCATGGAATAATTTGGAAGTTAGTTAGGAAACATTGTCTAAAATTATTTTTAAGATTTATGTTGTAAGTTCTAATACTTAAAAAATATAAACTTAAAGCCCGTTCGTATCAAAAATTTTTTTTAATTTTTAAAAAATTCCTAGACCTTAACCATGGAATAATTTTGAAACCTTCAGGACAAAATTTTTAAAATTATTTTAAAATTTATCTTTTAAGTTCTAATACCTAAAAAATATAAACTTAAAGCCCGTTCGTATCAAAAATTTTTTAAAATTTTTTTAATTTTTTAAAAATTCCTGGACCTTGACCATGGAATAATTTTGAAACCTTCAGGACAAAAGTTTTTAAAATTATTTTAAAATTTATCTTTTAAGTTCTAATACCTAAAAAATATAAACTTAAAGCCCGTTCGTATCAAAAATTTTTTAAAATTTTTTTAATTTTTTAAAAATTCCTGGACCTTGACCATGGAATAATTTGGAAGTTAGTTAGGAAACATTGTCTAAAATTATTTTTAAGATTTATGTTGTAAGTTCTAATACTTAAAAAATATAAACTTAAAGCCCGCACGCATCAAAAATTTTGAAAAATTTTTTTTAATTTTTAAAAAATTCCTGGACCTTGACCATGGAATATTTTTAAAGTTTCTCTTAATATTTTAGAAATTTCTTCTTAAAATAAAAGAATAGGATGTCTAATACATAAAAAAAACTAGAAAATTAGAGCCATCAACTTGGAATTTTTGTCTTCAAATTTTTTGAAGGTTTCAAAATTCTCTAGCCTTGACCTTTTTGCTCTTTTTTGTTCTTTTTGCTCATTTTTTCTCTTTTTTGCTCTATTTGCTCTTTTTTTCTCGTTTGCTCATTTATCTCTTGATGCTCTTTTCATTCTGTTCTCTTCATTTTCTAACTAATAATCCATCATTTAATTTTTCTAATTTTTGTTTATGCAATTAACATCCTGTTCTTCTATTTCAGAAGAAATTTCAAACTTCAAACGCTAATTTTACAAATATTTAATGTCCAATTTCTTGAAATTTTGAAAATTTTTAAAAATCTTTAAAAAATGCAAGCATTGTTAGTAAATAATCTCAAACATATATGTATATTTCTTAATTTATTTGCTAATTATTAAATTAATAATGAATTTTATTAAATCTTTGTTTAAATTTTAATATTATATTTTATAAATTACTATCAATTTTAATTATTTTCGGTATTATTCTGGCCTCTTCGACTTTTCAAATTAAGCAATTTTATTGGAGAACAGACTTCCTGTCCAATACAAACCCGTTCATTAATCGAACAATCACATTGTTTATCTAAAAAAAATTGGGGATTTTAAAAATATAAATAAATTACCTTCCGTATTATTTGTTGAAGAAATTCGAAGATTTAGTCTCGGAAAAAGCACGGACTTTCCACTTGGTGTTTGAATACCTCGTCGTTTACGTCCTCCTCCACCACCGCCTTTTATTTTAATTTAATAATAATAATTATTAATATATGAAAAATTTTATAAAGAAAAACATACAACAACAGCAAGGACAACTAGAAATATTATTATGAAATCAAAAAAACTTTTTAAATCCCAACCAGCATTTGCAGCAACAGGGACATGTTCTGTTAATTAAAATATTAATTAACTTATAATCAGCTTTAAAAGCTTGTACCAAAATTTATATTATTGTAAGTTAAAAAATTGTATTTTGAGGGATAAATAAAAAAAAATAGGAGTAATACTAAGTTATAAGAAGAAAAAAAACTCATGACGGTTCAAGGTATTTGTATGAGGAAACGAAAATTCTAAACACTGCTTATATTATTAAATTTTTTTACTTCGAAATATTAATTATTTAAACGATACCGTGGCAGCTTTATTCTATAAATTAAAAAAGATTTTTAAATTTTTTAATTAAATATTACAATAAAGGTGGATTGCAGCAAGGAGTGCTAAAATATTTATAGTGTAAAGAATTCTTTTAATTCTTACCAACAAGAGCAACACTTGCAACAATGACAACATCTAAAAATTTTTAATTAAAAATATAGACAATTTTACCCGCAACATCCATTAGCATTAACATTATTTAAATTATTTAAAAGTATAAAGGATGTTATTATTAATGAATAAAATAAAACGAGCATTTCTTATTTATTAAACTTTTAAAAAATTATTATTTAAATTAATTAAAAAATATTTTTATTATTTTTGGCAATAAATTCATACATAAAGGATTTATTTAAACTTTTTTTTTAATAAATTTATCAACTAATAAAAATAAATAAATAATAAAGTAGCTGAAGGTTTCATTTAATAATATCTAATTTAAATCATTTTATAAAGCAAGGAAAAGAAAAAATTATAAATAATTTATTGTCTTCTAGAAAAACATTGTCCATACATAAATGCTTAATTGAACATTCATTAAAATAAAAGTTTTATTGTATTGAGATCATCATTTTTGTCTGTCTTTATTTTTTACAAAACAGGAAATTAAAATTATTTTTTAAAAGCAAAAAAATTTTTTTATTTACTTTTGATTGTTGTTCATCTATGCTTTAAAAAGAAATAAAAATTTTTATCTAAAAATTGCATATTTGTGACGATTATTGTTTGTTCAATAAGAAATAATGCTCAAGACAAATTTAGCCATTTTTAGCAGAAAAAAAAAACTAAATAAATAAATAAATTTTTCTTAAATTAATTGGAATTAATAAACTAATTTTATTATTTTTTAATAATGTTATAATGATTGTAATAATTGTCTTGGAATCTATAAACATTGGAGAAAATTTGCAAAAATATTAATTAAAATAGAAAACATTTTAAAAAATTAATATTTATTAAATATTAAAAATAAAAATAATATAATTTAATGAGAATTAATTTTGACATTTTAAATTATTAAATTTTGTAGCATTCCGACGGCATTTCATCTTTCTTCTGCCATAACCAACACCTTAATTTGATATAATTTTAATAAATAAAATATTAAATTTACATCCACAACAACAGGGTTGACAGCCTAAACATTTTTTTAATTATTAGAAAATAAATTTAAGGAAAAAAGCTTACAACAAGGAGACCATTTGTAATGAGACTCTGAGAAAATAAAAATTATAAATTAAATTAATTTTAAATAAATAAAAAAATTAAATAGAGAGGCTTCTTTAAGGAATTCCTAAAAAATCATATCAAAAGAAAATAAATAAAATAATTAATTTAAGTAATATTGACCCCCACAGCAACATGGAGAACAGCAAGAACAACAACAAGGTCGACAACAACAACAACAAGGCCTGCCTAAAAATTAATGATTTAAAGATAAATTAATTAAAAGATTATTACAACAGCAACAATTGCAGCAATTACAGCAACATGAACGTTTATTTTTTTCGATTATATTCTTAGGATTTTTAATAAAACAGTTGGATTCTGGAGAAATTAAAATTTTATCATTCTTAATTAATGAAGAATTTTTTAAATTTAAATAATTTATTTTTGTTGTATTTTTATTATTAAAGCCTTTAATTATATTACGATAACTGACAACAATGTTTAGAAATAATAAAATTAGAATAATATTCAAATTGGCAATTTTTTTCATTTTATTTTAAGCACTAAAAGAAGGAAAGCTAAAATAGTTAATAAAAATATTATTTTTTAAATAAATTAAAGAACTAATAATTTAAAAGATTTTATTTAATATTTGCAATTAAATAACAATTCAAGACAAAGAAATTTTATTGTTTTTACTTTTTTCTATTTTTACATTATTTTTTAACAAAACAATGCAAAACAATAATTTTAAATAATTTTTTCTTTTTTTATTATTATTTATTTTATATTTATTTATTTAAAAAAATCAAAAGAAATTAAAGAAATTCTCTGGATTAATCCTAGCCTGCTTAATTTATAATATTAAAAAAAAGCTTACTACTACCTCTAGGATTTATTTTAGCTTATCAGAAATTCATCAAATGTGGAATTTAGTATAATAGTAATAATTTCTTGTATATATTATTAGATTAAAAAATTAACATCGTAAGGATCAATGACAATAAATTTCAGTATTTAAAAAAAATTAATTAATTTTTTTAATAAATTTAAATTATTAAGAGTATATTAATTGTTTTACTAATTAAATGGATTGTAAATATTGCTACTCGACATAATATTTTTAAGCATTTTTTATTAATTTCTTAAATAAAAAACTTTAAGTAATAAAATTGGATTTAAATTTTTTTAAGCTTGACTTTAAATCATATTCAATCTAAATTTATACATAGTTTGTACAAAAATTATAATTAAAAAAGACATTCTAAATGTGAAATTATCTTATCTTAATTTAGTCAAATGCTTAAAGGTTTGTTTAATTCATTTTCAAAATAAACTAAAAAATCAAATACTTGTAACAAAAAATTTTAACTAATTGTTTTAATTTAACTATAAATTTTATATTCCAATAACAAGTTTAATGTCAGATAATTTTATTTAAATGAAAAATTATTATTTAAAATATTTTCTAAACAAGCTAATGCAAAGCCTCATTTAATTTTCTTCATTTTTCTGCCGTAACCAGTGCCTATAATTAATTTATTTAGTTTACTAAAAATATTTTTTACATCCACAGCAACAAGGTCGACAACCTTAAATTATATTTAATAAAATTTTTTGATTTTATAAATTAAATATTACAGCAAGGTGACCATTTAATGCATTGACATTCTAAAAAAATATTAAATATTTTTTTATAATTTAAAAACCTCCACAACAATTACAACAGCAGGGATTACAACAATTACAACAACCACAATTATTGCAGCAACAACAGCATGGTCTACCTAAATTTAATAAATTAATTGTTTTAAATCTTTTAAATTTTTATTTTAACTTGAATTTTATAATAAAAAGTAAAATAAACTTTATAAAATTAATAACTTTAAAAAAAATCACACTCACAACAACAACAACCACCACCACCACAAGATCGTTTTAAAACTTTTAATGATCTCATGGAAAAATTCTTTTTTTTATGAAGTTGATTAATGCAACGACATTTTCTTTTTTCATTAAAGTTGGTAAAATTATCATTAATTTTGGTTATGTTGCAATTTAAACGAAGGGTTTCTTTAATTTTTTCCTCATGTGATAAATTAATATTTATGAATATTAAATTGGCAAAAAATAAAATTAACAACATTTTTGTTAAATTATTTAATTAAATTAATTATTTTTTGAAAATTTATTTAAATAAAGATTATTTTATATTACTCAACATAATTTTGAGTATAATAGCTATTACCAATGGTCTGTCAGAAAAATGACAATGAAACAAAGAAAATAAAATATTTTCACTTTTTTCTAAATAAAGATTCATTGTTAATTGCCAAAATGAATTAACAATGTTTTTAAGAATTTATTTACCAACTTTTAAAATATTTGTATTTAACAGATAAAATACATATAATTATCGGAACTACTAACCGATATACATAATATTATTTAAATCTATTGCCATTTCAGTTTATATGTACAATTTATTTATAATTTTTCTTCAAAATATTTTGTTATTTTAAATTATTTCTTAAAATAGCGACAAAAATCCCTAATAATTTTTTTCCTTTAAAAACTTGATGGTTACGTAAATTCTAAAATAAATTATTTTTCAATTAAAATCTAAATTAAGCACTAAATATTAATAGAAAAATAGCTCTTTTGTTCACAAATAAAGTAAATATATGTATGTATTTTCCCCGAATTTTTGCAGTTCAGTTAACCAGATTCTTATATTAAAGGAAATAAAGTACATATTAAAAACAGAGAAGCAAATCTTGAAAGAAGAAAAGGAAAAATACCAAGTAATAAAGCAACTTATAATATGCGAAAATTTTTCTCCCAATTTAGAGTTAGCATTTAAAATTTTTATTTCTATTAATTTCAAATAAACAAGGTAAATAAACTTGAAGAAGAAAAAAGCTTTATTAATTCAAGTTAAGCTCTCTTTTCCTTATTTTAAAAATAAAACTAGTGGATAATTAACTTGTTTAGCTATTAATAAAAATGAATAATTAATAAAACAACTTAAAATAAATTATTAAACAAATAATTTGAAAGGAGTCGATGACGATTATTTTAAACAAATACATAATTTTTAAAAGAGCTATTAATAAATAAGAAAAAAAGCTAGCAACATATAAGTATAAAAATTAGTAACTTCCTCTATTTATATATAACAATAAATTTTTTGTTTTTAAGGACTTTAATCTATTAAATTAAATAAGCAAAAATAAGATATTCTTGTTGAATTTATTAAAATTAATATTATAAGTATAAGTAATAAAGGAATATTCTAAAATTATGATTATTAAAATACTAATTTAATTTAATAAATATTTTAATCAGATTAAAATGACTTCAAGTTTTATTTTAATTATTTTTACAATTATCACTTTCCTCCTTCCGTTTCAAAATCAAATGAGGTTTGCAAATGCTAATTGCTGTTGTTGCTGTTGTCCAAGGTTTTTTGTTTTTAAACATTAAAATTAAGTTTAGTAATCCATTTAATTTTAAATTTAATTAAAATTTTAATTTTAAATTGGAAGTTTAATTTAAAAAATTTCAGTTGTTGCTGCAAACCAATTATAATTAAATTACCACCACCTCCAGTAAAAGTAAATTAAAATTAATGTTTAGCTAATTTAAAATGTTATAATTAGTTATGCCCCTGTTGTTGCGGCTGTTGCTGTTGTAGGAATTTAAATAGCATATATTAAAACTTAATTTAAATTATTATAGGCAGACCGTGTTGTTGCTGTTGTTGTAAGTTTAATTAATTAGATTTTTTCTTAAAAATAAATTTTCACATTTTTTTTTATTATACTATGTCCATTAAAAATATTTTAATTATGAATAAATTTTTCAGGTCCTTGCTGTTGCGGATGTGGGGGAGGTGGTGGTTATGGCCGAAAAAAACGAAGCGTTGTTGATTTAATGGCAAAAAAATTTTCCGATATTCTTCTTCCACAATTTAATCAAGACGCTTTTGTTCCCATTGGATGTGGACAACCTACCTTTGCACCATTACAATCACTTTGTGCGAAAATACCACCAATACAAAGGGTAAATTAATAATTGAGAGTTCATGGTAACGGTGAATCGACATTTGCGCCGGAGACATTTGCGCCGCGACTTTTGCGCCGACGACAGTTGCGCCTAAGACTTATGCGCCGCGACTTTTGCGCCGCACGACATTTGCGCCGAAGACTTTTGCGCCGCGACATTTGCGGCGCGATTAGATTTTTAAAAAAATAACGAAGTATTTATTAATTGAATTTTAACCTTTATTAAAAAGGGTTTCTTAATGTATTAACTGACACCAAGGTTGATCTAAATTAATTGGACACGTATCCATAGATAGGTTTCACTCCTCAGGTACTTTTTAAGGCTGAGTGAAGACATGCTCATGGATAAAGTATTAAAAAAGGTTAAAACCTAAAGGGATAGATACATGATTCGAGAAAGAACGGTGATCTGTTGACCCCAAATGAGGAAGTATTGTAGCAGGTCCCATAGATTCAAGATCCTTTGATTTTTTCTTTTTTAACATTTAATTTTTATTTTAATTAATAAATACTTCGTTATTTTTTTTAAATCTAATCGCGGCGCAAAAGTCTTCGGCGCAAATGTCGTCGGCGCAAAAGTCTTCTGCGCAAATGTCGTCGGCGCATATGTCGCGGCGCAAAAGTCACGGCGCAAAAGTCGCGGCGCAAATGTCCCCTGCGCAAATGTCGCAGAACCATGGTAACTTATCATTATTGGGAATAAAATACCAAGCTCTGGAATAAAAAGTTTTTACATTAAAGGGACCAGCATGTCAACAAATAATAGGCCAGCAGCCACAGTTTCCTCTGAGCCAAAATATTTTTAATCAACAGCAACAATTGATGAGCGGTGGAGGTACAATGCTAACTGGAGGAGGCCTTGACCCACTAGGAAATAATAATGAAGAAATGACAGAATGTCCGTGTTCTGGAGCTTGTAATAGTAATAATGGACAAATTCCATTGATGAACTCACAATCACAACAATTTGGAGGGAATAATTGCAATCAAAAACAATCTGGCTTAAATTTTGCTGATGCTCTAAATTGTCAACAACAACAAACAATTTTGGGAGGAGGACAGTTAAATGGTTGTAATGATGGTGTTTGTCAAGCCACAAATGGGGCTTGCATTGGAGATAGCAACAATAATAACAATGTTTACAATACGTTTGGAGGTTAATTTAATTTATAAATTTGAGTGACAGACATTCATTATAAATGAAGAATTAAAACTTTTAAATAAATTAATTTTTAATTTAATAGGTGTAATGATGGACAGTGCAGGAGGCAATAATAATCTTCCAAACATTGAAAGATCAACAACATTTATCCATTCTCCATCAGAAAAAAATAATATTAATATGGCATTAAGTGGATCATTATTACCTTGTTCTGATAATAGTAAGGATAAAATTGAACGAGGAATAGGAAGAATAGGAAGAGGATCAAGAGAAAGTGATTTAAATATAGGAGATTCGAGTATTTTTGATAATGGGCGCAAAAAACGTTTTTTAGTTTTATTAAATAAAAAGGTTTTTAATGAAGAATTGAATGATAAATCAGGTAAGAAAAGTTCTTTTTTTAATTTTATAATATTTTAGGTAGAGTAAATAATAGATATGAAGCAAAACGAGATGCTAGCAAAAATCAACAGAACCAGTCATTAGTATTTAGAAATAACCTTGAATTTGTTGTTAGACAATCTCCTATACAGAAATAATTTGAAGATAAAAAATTTTCTAAATAATATATACCCATGTATATTTATATACTATTTTAACTAATAGCTAAATAATGATAAATATTTCAAAAACAATTTTGTATATTCATAAAATTTAGAAAAACATTTAAATAAATTATTAAAATGTGTGCAACAGAATTAGAAGCAAAACTATCTGTGTTTTTCTCAGTTTGTGCTCTTGTTGTTTGTGCATATTTTATTCCAACACTAATTGGAAAAACTAGTAAAATGACTGAAGACTTGGAAAATGCAAAAAATTTTAAGACTACTGTATCTCTAAATTAACTTAAAGGAAATGGAGAAGTTCAATAAATTACAATCTCAGGCTTGGAAGAAAATTAATTTTATCAGTATGGATAATAACGATGAGAATAAAAATGTTGGAACATTCCTAACAGGAAAGTTACCCTATCTCTTATGAATTTAAAATGAAACAAATATTTTTCTTCATCTACTAATTATTTAAACGTTTTATTAAAATAAAGAAATTAACAACTTGTTTGACAAATAAAATCATCATGGAAAGTGAACATTTTCCTCTGGTTACAACCAACAGCCTTATCCAATGAACGCTGCACGACACCCACCATTGATGAACGCAGCCTTGACAAAGCCCAACAGAGCATGATTTCGTGACACATAAACAATATAAAGAATTATTAATTAGTTACTATTTAAAAAACCTGGAACATGCTTATTCCAACAAGTGCAATAAAGTCCAAGGAGAAGCACGCGTCAAGAAGACCAACAAGAGGAACGACTCAAGCTCTGAGCAAAACTACGTGGGTATGAAGTTTTACTCAGAACCGAGCGTTCCTCACGGCATTATTCAACGAACACAGCCATGACACACACCTGAATTCGTGAATACCGCGCTACACAGCATGATTCCAAACTCAGACCTGCCAGGACTGGATTCATTGAACAGCCAAACCTGATATTCAGCGAACACTGCCCCGACACCCACCACTTGTAAACCCAATTAGAAACTGGCAGAGCATGGTTTAGTGAACTCAATTAGCAACTGAAAAAGCCTGGTTCCATTGAACCCTATTAGAAACTGGCAGAGTCTGATTTAGTGAACTCAATTAGCAACTGAAAAAGCCTGGTTCCATGAACAAACTGGCAGAGCCTGATTTAGTGAACTCAATTAGCAACTGAAAAAGCCTGGTTCCATTAAACCCTATTAGAAACTAGCAGAGCCGATTTAGTGTAACTCAATTATCAACCGACAGAGCCTGATTCAGTGAACACAACAGATGTTGGTTCTATACCGAACTCGATACTCCATCGGGAGGTTCTACAGAACTCGTACTCCACCAGAAGGTTAATGGAACTGGTTCTCATTCAGGAGGTTCTACAGAACTCGTACTCCACCAGGAGGTTACAGAACTGGTTCTCGTTCAGGAGGTTCTACAGAACTCGTACTCCACCAGGAGGTTAATAGAACTGGTTCTCATTCAGGAGGTTCTACAGAACTCGGTACTCCACCAGGAGGTGTTCAACAAATGCGACATCCGGAGGGTTCACCAAATCAAGGCAAAAGTGTCACGGCACTAAATATAATAAATAATAAAGGTAAAAGACTATCAAAAGAAACCTTTTATTCTATCAGTTGAGAAAGAAACTATTCAACATCCCAAAATCCTCATTCTTTATCAGCCAGAAAATTCTCCACGTATTCAACTTCTCTTCACTGCGCGCATTGATTGTAGCTGGATTTGCATCTTCGTCAAGATCCTGAAAGTCAGTCTAAAATTAGATTTCACTAAATTAAAAGAAGTATTTTAAACCTTCTCGTTGGCTACGTAGAAAAGGAACATAGAAATAGTTGAAGCAAGACCAGGCATGAAGGCTCCACCATATTTCAAGAGCGGAAGACATTACTTTTCATCCATTTCTCTTTCACACACTATTTTACTCATTAAGGCTCGCGAATAGTTGGCGATAGAAAGTTCTAGAAAAAAAATGCAAATTAGTCAAACTTAAGAAAACAGGCCTGACAAACTTCAAATCGATCAGATCAAGGAGGATATGGAAAGCAAGACTTAAAAACTTTAAGAAGCATAACGAAAAAATCTCTGAACTTCTGATTATCTCGGTTGTGTAATTCTAATCTCTTTTTATCTCTAATTCTCTTTATTTTGCAAACTATTTCGTGTTTCGCAAATAGTGGAATGACAACAAAATGCCAAAAAACTATTTTACTCAAGGGGGGGGTAGAGCCCGGAACAGGAACAGGACCTGATCCTGTTTCCTGGTTTCCTGGTCCGGTTTCCTGGGTTTTTTGATATCACCAGGATGAAACCAGGAACAGGAATTCCTGGTTTTCCTGGTTTCAGGTCCTGGTCATTCAATTTTCATTTCCTGTTTCCTGATCCTGGTCCTGGGGTTTTTTAGGCCAGGAAACCAGGAAAAATATTTACATTAAATTTCAAATATTTTTAATTGACGTTTTGTTTTATCTTTAATTGTGTGTCACGTTATATTTATTTTTAATAAATTCTGAATTTTTTGTAAAAAAAAAGTATAAATTTTTAACTGTTCGAGTTGTATAACGTATACAATCGCATTTTCAAACAAAATGTACTCTTTAAGAGGGACACGCCCATCTCGTCGCAAGCAAACTCGTCGCAAGATCATCTCGTCGCGAAAACTTCTAATATAGAAACAAATTTTTTTATCGTCTCTATACTTAAATTTTCATAATTTTTATTTTTTTGTAGCCGTTGTTCATTCTACCACTAAATGTTTATTAATATTTTAAAGTTTAATGAATCAGCCATATTTTAGGGTAACCGCGATGAGTTGCTTGCGACGAGATGGACGTGTCCCTAGAATTTCATGTAAAAAAAGTATAAATTTTTAACTGTTCGAGTTGTATAACGTATACAATCGCATTTTCAAACAACATGTACTCTTTAAGAAACATATTCCTGTCTATAGATATGTCTGAAACCTATTGCTTCAAGCATTTTTATATTTTTATAAGTATTCTTGCTCAATTTTAAAATTTCCTGGTTTCCTGGGCAGGACCTGGTCATTTCTAGACCAGGATGAAACCAGGAACAGGAATTCCTGGTTTTCCTGGTTTCAGGTCCTGGTCATTCAATTTTCATTTCCTGTTTCCTGATCCTGGTCCTGATTTTTTCAAAATTCCGGGCTCTAGGGGGGGGGGGTATCATTTGAGCGACGCCGTTTGAGCGATAGGACTTGAGCGACAGAATTTGAGCGACAGCCGTTTGAGCGATGTTGTTTGAGCGATGCCATTTGAGCGACCGTTATAAACGTCTCATTTGAGCGATGAGTTTAAATTTTTTTTAATTTCGTTACAAAAGGACAAGATGAAAAATTTCAATTATTTTATCACAAAATAATAAACATTTAGACTAAATAGCCTGAACAAAAAAAGATTTCTTCAAAATATCGAGGTATTGACTGTCCTTTCTTTGTAGGTTTAATCTCAAAATTGCCACTTCCTTTGTAAAAAATTAGACCAGTTGGACAACGAACGTCAAGAGTGTCACTTAAGATTAAAATTATTTATATCCTTCTATAGATGGACCCATACTCTTCTGTAATTTTTAAAATTTATGGAAGAAAATAAAAACTAACCTCGCCAAAATCACAAAAACTTGGCCTGCTTTTGTAAAAACTGCAGAACAAATCGAAAATGTTCCGTCTGCATATATGTGCTCCACCTGGTCCACCCATTCTCCGTACGACTCACGACCAAAAATAATAATCCTAAAATTTTAAATCTTGAAATAAAAGTAAAATTTTAACCTGTGTATTTTGCCATCATGCTCAAAGGCACAAGAATCATCAAGAACGAAGGCTTCTTCTTGTCGTTCTACACGCTCATATATTCGGTATGTGTGTGGAATATCAAGTTCTTGAAGGGTAGTAGGATTCCCAGGAGGCAAATTTTCCGCTCGTCTTACTCTTAATATAATCTAAAAACAATTTATACTTTTGTACTTTTAATGCTTACTTGTTTTGTAGCGTGTTTTGAAGGAATCGCAGCTAATATTGGACCTGATTAACGTAGGATTCTCCATCGTTTCTAGTGCCCGTCTTTTAATTGAAGTTGTTGTACGTTTTAATTCTATATTAACAACAGTTGTATTGCAACTGTGCATATTAGTAGATTTAACCACTTCACCTTGCATATTTGTCCACACTCTACCTTTGCAACTAAGGCCGTTCTCGTCACTAGACGTATTACAACGCCAAAACATTGCTGTTCCATATTTTTTCATTCTGTCCTCACGGTAAAGAAAACCTTGATTCTTCACCTCGAATAGTTTCATTATTTTATGCCATCTAAATTTAACGAAAATATAAATAATGAAAAAACTGGAAAATAAAAACTTAGTTTGTAACGAAATTAAAAAAAATTTAAACTCATCGCTCAAATGAGACGTTTATAACGGTCGCTCAAATGGCGTCGCTCAAACAGCATCGCTCAAACGGCATCGCTCAAACGGCTGTCGCTCAAATTCTGTCGCTCAAATCCTATCGCTCAAACGGCGTCGCTCAAATGAGTCGATCCCTTACTCAAAGATCCCACTTTTTTCCGGTACGGAGCAGGACAACTAGGCGCCGCCGATTAGGCGCGGACGACTAGGCGCCGCCGATTAGGCGCGGAGACAATTAGGCGCGAAGACAACTAGGCGCGGGACGATTAGGCGCCAAGTTAAATATTTTTATAATTGAAAATTTTTGAAATATTTAGGATAATAAAGATAATTTAAATCCTATTTTTACACTCATATCCCCAAAACTTTACTGTTTCATTATTATTTGTCAATTACGTAGAGATGGCCATCGTATTTCAGCATATTCTTTCCCCTCTCAGTTTTAGTTTCACCAGTATTATTTGTCATGATGATTAAAAATTTTTTGAACATGAAGTTACTAAAAATATAATTAAAAACGAAGAAAAAAAGTTATTAAAAAATAGCTTTAAAAAAAATTGGCATAAAGAACAAAATATTTAGCTTGGCGCCTAATCGTCCCGCGCCTAGTTGTCTTCGCGCCTAATTGTCTTCGCGCCTAATCGGCGGCGCCTAGTCGTCCGCGCCTAATCGGCGGCGCCTAGTTGTCGTGTACCGTTAGGCGCCAAGCTAGATATTTTGTTCTTCATTGATGGGATTGGCAATTTTTTAGCTATTTTTAATAATTTTTTTCTTTCTTCGTTTTAATTATATTTTTAGTAATTTTAGTTCAAAAATTTTTTTTGAATCAACATGATAACCGGTGAACTTAAAACTGAAGGGGAAATGGAACAGGAATTCCTGGTTTCAGGTCCTGGTCATTCAATTTTCATTTCCTGTCTCCTGATTCTGGTCCTGATTTTTTCAAAATTCCGGGCTATTACAATCTAAAAATCATAGCTATAATTAATTTTTTGTCAATGTTTGGGCTTCTACATACATATATTAATAAGATGTCCAGGCATTTAGAAAAAAACATAAGAATTACTTGAATTTAAAATTTCAGACTATCGGAGTTAGCGAAAACCGTTTTTTGAAATTAATTATACCTTTTTAAGTTTAGGAAGTAAATTTTAATATTTATAAAGAAAACTATTGTGTTATGACGGAAGACAAACAACTTTTTTTATTTGGACATACTCTTCCTGGCAACGAAAATCTTTTGCTCGAAAGGTTGATAATCTTTTAGATATTAGCATATTTGAAACTTTATTTTAAATTTAGGATTAAAGAATGTGCTGATAAAAGGAATAAAGGTCACTGTTCAACCTCACCTGGTTTTACGGTTCTACGAAAATTGCCTGTTGAAATGATTGTACAAGTTACAGTCGGACATAATCATGTTGCTTTCCTGCTCAAGGTTTCGTTTTTTTAAATATTCTGTTAACAATTCCCTAATTTTATTTAATTAAGGATCATAGAATCGTTCGCCTTCGCTACGAACTTGTCACAAGCACAATTGAATCATCGACTCCAATTGACAAAAGTTTCCTTTTATTTCTTATTTTTTAACTAAAGTTTAGATGAATCCGGGCCTTCTGGGTCTTCCACTACAGGTGCTGTTTCCACTACTGCTGCTTCAACTGATCCAGCAACAACATCTGCTAATGCTGCTGCAAATGCTGCAAATCGTACTGCCAAAATAAGAGTATCTTTGATATTTGAACTGGTGTAATTTAATTTTTAGCGCATTATGATGACACGTCCTGGTACTCGTTCTGGTGGATTTTGCCGCACTGGTGTTGTAATTGATCGAAATCGTTCCCGTCCTTTGCTCCCAGCATCATCTGTTCCAGAAGATTTAATCGTTCAATGCCAGGTTCGATTATAATCTGTTTGACAACCATTCTTTTAATCTCTTTAGGTTGTTTTGCAAGGAAAATCGCGTGATGTAATTGTTCGAGAACTTCAACGAACAAACCTTAATGTAAACGAGGCTGTAAACAATTTACTTTCACGTGATGATGATGAAATGGATGATTTGGATGACGCTAGTGAAGCATATCTTCACGAAGAGTTGCTCTCTTTACTTGATGCAGGCCTTCGTTCTGATGGAAGTGGAGCTGCAGCTGCTTTACTTGATAGTGATAGCATTTATTCATCTGGTGATGGTTATGAATATCTTATTTCTCGTGATCTTGCAAAACGTAAGGGTGAAGGTTTGTGCAACTTTCTATTTAATTTTATTCCTTAATAAGATAAAACAAAGGACCAGAATAAAGATACTCAGGACACTTCTCAATCAATCCAAGAACATTTTTCTCTTGATGAACGTCTTGTTTATTGGGGTGTAGAAGACAATGAAGTTGCTGATGCTTCAATAATATTTCAATTCCCATCTGACGTTAAGAAGTTCATAAAAATTGTTTCAATGCATTCTGAGCTTATTGCCCTTGCGGATAATGGAAAACTTTATGGTTGGAGCTGGGAACTTGATTCTATCCCTGATAATTCTTTGCATTGTGCAAATCAACTTCTTTTTTCCGACGCAGGTTTTTAAAATATTGGAATATTTTATTTATTCAAGTGAAAGACGAAAGTGTTGTCGGTACTATAGTTGGCATGGAGTCTTGTGGTTTTCGTACCGTTATTCTTACCAACAATGGTTGTGTTGGATCTTTTGTTGATATAAGTTGTGGCAATAAATTGGGGAAAATACTTTCGGAAAAACCTATTCAAATTACTGAGTCTGTTGATAAATTACTATGCTGTACACTTTATAGTGCTGTATTGACAAAAGATGGAAATATTTTTTGGAGGTTGTTGTTTTTTTTTATACTTTTCTATTGCCCATGTTCGCAGTTTTTTGTCCGCAACGGTCTTATGTTTCGAGGCATAAGATTAACAATTTTTGACGTCTCACATCAGCTAGCAATTTTTTATAATTGTAGCTTGAATTTTCTAGATTCCACTACCTTTTTGATATTTTATATATTACTGACAAGTTTTCCTCTTTAATTATTATTGAAAATGTGCTCCTACATATATTAAAAATAATCCCTTTTATAAAAAAATTTTATCTGATTGTGAGCAAAACATGCGGTCTCCTGGCAATATAAAGAAAAGTACATTTTTTCATTTTATTCTTTCTTTTTCAGAGGAATTTATCCATTCAATGAACGTCGAAAACTTTGGGAGAAAATCCGCTCTCGTAAAAAGCATGTTACTTTTGAATCCGGTGGAAATGAACTTGTAGTTGGGAGCGAAGTTTGAATTTTTTAGTGTTATTTAATCTCCCTCTACTGTAAGGTGCGCACGAAATCTACTCCAATCTATTCATTTGGTTCATTAGCTGTCAATTTTAGTCAAGGGATTCCAATGGTTTTTTATTCTTTTTTTTGTTAAAGTTATTTACAGATTGGAATTCTATACGATGATGCATGGACTTTGAATGAGACATGTCGTTTTCGTGTTTTTGGGTAATTTTAACTTCTTATCTAAAAAATTCTACAAATTTAGAAGCGCTGCTGCTTTTGACAACTATCAGGGTGAGAAACTACAGCAACAAAAGGAGAAACGTGTTTCTTTCAATTGTAAATTTTCCCGCTTCTAGAAATTTAGAAATTTCCCTGTTTTCCCTAGTTCTTATTGTTAGTTTACATTTTTTAATTTTAGGTGTTATAAGTTTTCGCATGAGTGTATTTTTGTTTTTCGTTCAATTTCTGAAACCTTTTTGAAAATTATTGGGTCATTTTGGCAATTTTTTAAAACTCAAAAATTGCGAAAATCACATGGTGTAGGTCCAAATATTTTAGTAGCTGGAAATCGTAAACGATCTGCTCCTTCAGCTCAAATCGAAAACGATCAAGCGTCGACTGTTCAAACTTCAACTTTGACATCAACGCCTGGAACTAATACCAATACTTGCTCTGCATTTGCTGGAAAGGAAAGTGCATGGAATCTGAAGGATTGCATTTTTATCCATGAGGAAGCTGTCAACGATACGAGCATTGTTAAGATCGTATGTATATTTTTTGCGTTTATCTTTATGCTCTTGAGATTTACATATTATTTTTTCTTGAAGGTTGATGGTGCTTATTGTGGAATTGTTTTTAAATCTATAATGGAGAAGCTTGAGGCTGATAATGAACTGTCCTTGGACGTCAGCAAGATGGGCATTAGGCTTATGCGAAAAGATGATTTGGTTCTTGTTTCTGCCTCTTCACGTGGTTCAAGATCGCCAGAAAATTTCCAATCACAGTTCAAACAAATTCGCCTGCCCTCCTCCGTTAGACGAATTATTTCTGTAGCTGTAGATTTAACAGGTTACATCTATTTATGCTTCTTTTTTGATATTGATTAATCTAAACCATCATGATGATGGTTCGAAATTAATGCAATCAACTGCACCACATAAATCCTCTTTCGGATATTTCTTATTTAATATAAAATTTCTTTATATCTTGATATAGAACAACACATTTAATATACTCTTTTTTTTATCATATGTTTTAAGGGTTTCGAGTCTTATGTGAAAAGCGATCACGTGTACATCTACTTCGAATAAGCTGTGTTGGTAAATTATTGAGTGATCATCCTATACCAGTAAATTTCGGAGCTTTGATTCCAAACAAGGAAGCTGCAAATGAATTTTCATCTACCATTGAAAATTTTGGCGATGTATTTTTTCATTATATTTGACAATTTTTGTTATTTTAGGAATCAATTCTACTCATGCATGACAACATTGGTGGGGGTTTTCAACCATTTTTGCGTAATATAACTGGAGGTTATAAACAATTTTCTTATACTGGTTTGTGCAAAACACTTCATCTTGGAATAGGAATTCGGCTAGTTTTTAATCCTGTTTACTTTCTTACCTCATTTTTAGATTTTTTACATCAGTTGATGTTCGAAGCTCCTGCATTTGTTCAGGTAATAACCTATGTTTGATTTTTATTATATACATATATTCTGAGTGTCTCTCAACTTTTTATCATTCCAGAACAAATTAGCACCGACAAAAAAAATCGAACCAGTCTTACGAATAAAAATGCCAATCGAATTCTTCTGATAGTTGCGTTAGTTTCTTCAAGCCCAATAAGCACTCTTCCTGATCACGGATCACTTATACAGGCTATTCTTTTTTGGTTTGTATTTATTTAATATTTTTAATTTTAAATGTTAAAATTTTATATTGTTTTTAGTCAACTTGATGTGGCCATTGTAATCCTAAAAAATCTTTTAACGTTGCCTATTGAAACACAGTCTGCTATTGTTTGTGAGCAAACGGAAGGGAATCGAAATATTTTTCATGTAATTTTTTATTTAACATTCAGTTTTTAACAATTTAGGTTGCTGTACAAAATGCATACAGTCTAACAAATAGTGATCAGGCTGATTTGGATGTAAATGATGACAGGTTGCCTATTGGTTCCAAAATTGATACTGTGGAAGCGGAAGCAATGAAAATACGGTTGTTTCTATTCTAATTCGCTATCCGACTCTAGAACTTATGATTTTTCCTTTTAACTTTCTAAAAAATTAGTTATGATCGTAAGTGGCAAGAAATGACCAGTTCTACCTCTACTACAAGAGCAAAAGCACATCAACAGCAGAAACTTTTAAGTGAAATAATTACTGATAATCCAAACAAAGGTTTCTTATATTAGATTTATCAATCTTATATTTTTCTATTTTAAGAATCTTCTACTGAACCAGAGAAGGAATCGGTTGAAATGACTGATTTATCCGATGTTATTATTAATAGAAGAATTCCTGTTTCTGCTAAAGAGCGTCAAGGTTTTAAAATATTCCTTCTTTGAAAAAATATTTTTAAAGCTAATTCCATCGAATTAATTCATGAATTATGCAAAAGTGTTGTGGTACGTGAATATTTCATTGAACTAATGCGGCAGCGTGATATCAATGGGCGAAGTCCGTTCGAGTCAGCAATATATCACCGAGCATACTCAGTAGCTCAAATGATGTGGCAAACTGCAATTGACGTTCGAGAATGGAGTCAAGGTATTTTTTTACTTCCAGTTGAATTTTTGAACTTTCAGATATTGTCGATATTTTAATGCCAAGCTCTAGTACTGACGATTCATCTGATTATTCTGCGCTTTTTAACCTTTGTGCTAATGATACATGCAGTATGTGATTTCTTAATTCTTTGGAACTTTCTTCAATTTAAGGCTACACATGGACTGGTGAAGAGCATACACCCCAAAAAATTTATGAATGTAAGACTTGTGGACTTGTTGGAACACTTTGCTGTTGTACTGAATGTGGTATTATTCTCCTATCTAACATAGTTTTAAATTAAAATAAATATTTCAGCCCTTCTTTGTCATCGCAATCATGATTGCAAGTAAGGATTTTTGTTTAACATTTGCACTTAAATTACATATTATCGTGTCTATATTATTTAAAGATTAAAAAAAACATCACCAACTGCCTATTGCGATTGCTGGGAAAAATGTGAGTGCAAAGCTTTGGTTACTGGCAATTCGGCAAAAAGAGAACAGTTGCTTTCTGGTTTTATTTTTTAAATTTAAATATTTATGCATACATTTAGACATGTTGCAATGTCAGCAGCTTATTGATAGTCTTAACTCAAAAGGCGAGCATATTTTACTCTTTTTAGCTCGCACTGTCGGCAGACAGGTTTAATTTTTTTTTAAATTAATTTTCTAAATAATAAAAGATGATTGAACAAGAAGGCTATACAAAAAGAAGTAAGCGTCCAGGTCCTAGCGCAGCTATTGCGGTTAATGGTATGTCTATTCCTGAACACGATCTTGAACCACCAAAATTTACAAGAAAAGGTTTGCCTTATTTTTTAATACATATTTTCTAATTTTCACTTCATTATAGCTCTAGATTTGGCTATAAGCAAATGGGATGTTGTAAAAAGCTTACTATATGTCGGCATCAAAAAAGTCAATAAAATTTCTTGCGGCGTTAGGAAGTCCAACGAAAACAAAGCTCCTGTTTTGGAAAATGTTTTTTATTTACTTGAGCATGATGGTTCTACACATTTAGATAAATTTGTTTTGACTCTACTTGGTTGGTGTGATGATAGTTATCTTGATACACTTCTTAACCTACTTGTGGACCAAGCCAATAAACAATCAAAAACACCTGATGGTGAAGTAAACTTTCTGATTCAGCGATTTGTTCGATCAGTTATTCGCCTATTTGTTATGGTTATTCTTCTTTCCCCTAATGCTAATGGGACATTACTTGGTTATTTATATTATTTATAGTTATATTTTTATTTACCTTTAGCATCAATTTTTGACGATATTAACAGAGCAATTCCGGCTTCTGATACGCCATCGTTAATTTATCCACTTGTCACTGAGTCCAATGCAATACAGCCAGGTAGCTCTACTACTTCTGCAGTGGCTGCACTACGTGATTCCTTACAAAATTATCGTGCTTCTGCCATCTCTGGCGTTCTCTCATTAGTTCGTGCTAGTTTACCAGCTGCTCTTTCACCTAATTCTTCGTCCAGTGAAAAAAAGGATCAGAAAAAAAATAGGATTATTGCTTTCGTGGCTAAGTGTCGCCGAGTTTTTCAGGTTTAATATGTTGTTCACATATATTTTAAGAGTTAGACGTTAATAAGCTATTCATTACTTGAATTGATTGGTATTTCCGATGTTCTGATTTCTCCAGTTCGTTCGGGTGTTGTTAAATCAACTGCAAGCATTGTTTCGAATGAAGATGTTTTAGAGGTTTTACAACAACATTTGTCAAACGAACAGGACTTGTCTACACTGCTTCGTATGTCAATGGAAGGTGATGGTCGTAATGAAATGGTTGTTTATTGATGAAATTTATATTTATGATAAACACATATAGTTAGTTGATGCACGCCGTGTTGATACTAGTCAAGCAACTGATCTTGCCATGGAACGTGCTAGCGATGATGACTTATCAAGTATAGAATCATCCTTTACACCTTATTCAAATATAATATTTGTTAAGATGAGGATGATGATGACGATGATGATCTAGACGTGCCGATTTTAGTTTCAAGGACTCGAGAAAATAGCAATAATTCTTTTAGCGCACGTGAAAGAACAATTTCTGAACAGAGCCGGCGTCGTCAGGAAACTGCTACAGGATTAGAAGAGAGTTTGGATGAGCATGAAGCGGTACTTTTATATATCTTTCTGCATAATTAATCCATTTTTCTTATTATTAGGAGGATGCTTATGGTAGTGATCATGACATCGACGATGATGACGACGATGATGAAGTTGAGCCATATTTTGATATTCATGATGATGATGAAGACGATGATGATGGAGATGGGCAAGGTGGTTCTGATGTTAACCCTCTTGATGGTGAGGGTGATTCGAATGACACTGCAACAGTAACGATTGGAGGACCTTTAACTACGTCATCTGCTGAAACAGCAACAATTATCAATGGTGAAGGGAGCAACGCTTCTGCTAGTATTTCAATTGAACAGGGAGCACGACAGGTTGACTCGCAGACTCAAGTAGCCGTTAGTGCTGCTGAATCAACTTCGCGTTTTGGTACAACTTCTACTAATTCTACATCCAATATTGGTGGTGATAGTGCACGACGAGTTGGAATGGGATGGGGTGAAGGTATTAATTTTGATGAAACTTCATGGGGGCGTACTAGTAATAATAATGTAATCAGCAATGGAACAAATAATCAAAGGTAATTATATTGAAATTGCTTCCATTTAATTCTAACAGGCCTAGCGATCCTCGTGCAACTGTGTTACGATCAACTACAGCAAATTCAACTACGGCATCAATGTCTGCAAATGATTCGATGAATTTAGGAGGTTCTGTAGGCACTTCTTTGGCTTTAGCTGCCCAGTCGACTGTTGCTACCGATAATAACGCAGTAGTAAATCTTGGTGAGAGTGTCGACTTTGCTTCCAATAATACAAGTACGCAATTATGTGCTTGCTTCTCGGTTTATTTTTTATAAATCTTTATAAAATTTTTCTTATTTAGACACTAGTTAAATTGGTTGATGAGTTGTTGCTTCAATTGTTCTCTTATGAAAACTGTAAGCAACAAACTACCAAATCAAAAGGAATTACAAAAACTCTTGAATTGGATCCAAAGTTTTTTAACATTTTCAAGGCTTGATTATCTTATGATATATATATTATAAATTTTTATCATTTTAGGATGCTTTTGATAAATGTTTGGGTCCCACATGGAATTGGTTTTATTTGATAATGGATAAGTGGGTGTTTTTAATTTTTTATAAATTTTGTTTTTTTCCGTTATAAATTTTAATTTTTTCTAGAACTGAGTCTCAATTGCGGTATTCAAACGCCCTGATGAATTCTTCGGTTGCAAGTCTTATAAATTTGAATCAAATTGGGCTTTCCGACTCGACTGAGGAACGTCGTGAAGATCAACAACGTTCATTAACGGCTCAACGAAGTCGTCCTACTGAACCAAAGAAACCGTTGACGAAACGGATCAATACAGGACCAAAAAGAGGACGTGATGGGAATCATGGAGACCTTAATCAAGATGTTTCTCGTACGGAATATATTTCCTATATTTTATCTCTGTTGCGCTGTTATTCATCAGAAAATGGTTTCTTCAAAATTTATTTATTGATAGACCTATATATACATATCTTATTATAATAACTTTTTGAAGGAGATGATTTACCAGTGCTAGAATTTAATGCACTCAGAGACCTGGCTTTTATTACCGAAGCCTATCTTTTCCACATTTGCTTTTGTGATCAATTGGAGAATGCTAAATTATCCTCTCTTGTTACTTTTAAAAATAGTCGCTCTACTAACAATAAGGCTCAATCCGAATTACGTCAACAAGAAAATGATGAACAGAAGAGAAAGAAACTCCGTCAGTTTTTCAAGCGTTCCAATTCAATTTCATATTCCACATTAAGGTTCGTTCTCTTTAATTGTTCTACATTATTTACTTAAACAGCGATATTGACAAACATCATGCTTTCACTTATGCTGCGGCTGATGCCTTACCGCTTTCAGCTCGACCCTATCTTCTTACTGCTGACGCTGAACGAGATGTATTATTTTCTCTTCCTCCGCCTTATCGAACAAGATCTACACATCGGGTTTTTAATTATTTTTAATTTTCATCATTTCTTTAGTCTATTGCTTTTGAGCATGGTATTAAATTCCCTGCTCACCAAAGTCTTTCTCAACCTCCTATGCCTTATTCTGACTTACAAAATCAGTTGTTCAACCCTGAAATTGGTGAAAGCTCTCACAATCAGGCTTACCAGAAGCTTCCATTTGAAACAAATAAGGATTCCAATTCTATGGATGTAGGTGCAAACACGGATGAGTCTACTACCACACAATTGAGCTTTCCTATTTGTAATGCGATGCAACGTTCAGTTGGACGGTGGAATCTTACGATTGCTTTCATTGCACGGGTATTCTTTTTTATCGTTTTAATTTTTTTTAATTTAGACATTTTACGATGATATTACTAAATGGTTCGGAGGTGATTCTTCGCATTCGGTTTTAATTCATAAAACAGGAGGTTTTTTGAGTGAATTATTTAATACTTATTTTGTGATTAAGTATGTTCGTTCAATGTACGTTATTCTCAATTCCGGAAGCAAATGGATCGACTAAAAAGTATGCAAACAAAGGATTTAGTTTTTAGCGTATGTTTAATTGCATCTAAACTTTAAAACTTTCTTTCAGCAGATGCCTCGTGAAAAGTATGTTCTTTTACAACAAACTTTCCGTCAACTAAACCATCATTACGTACGTCGTATAAGTGGAGCTAGTGGAACTTCATCATCATCAGCTACACCATCCGGTCAACAACTTTCTAGCGCTCGTACCGGTGCTACAGTGGGTGGTATAGCAAGAACATTACCTCTTGCTTCTCATAAGGTTTTTTAATTTTTATTTCTCCACTTTATCTAACTATGAAGGTAAAAGTAACCTTTCGAGATGAACCGGGAGAAGGTACTGGAGTTGCGCGTCATTTCTATGCTGCCGTAGCTGAGGTTTTCTTCCGACAAATCATTAAATTTTTTAAAATTTAGGCTCTAATAAGTGTAAAACATTTACCCTCACTTGAAAATGTTAATGAGGATGGAACTAGCAAATTGGATGCTTCAAAAACTTCTGGAAAATCAGCCTCCGTTGGTCCAACAACTCCTGCGACTAAGTCTGAGGATTCCGGTTCAAATGGCGGTAATATTCTAAATTTTTCATATCTTGAAATCAAAAATTCGTTTGTTTTTTAGGTAGGACGCTTCGAAGTGGCACTAATGTTGCTACTAACACACTTGCTGAGGGTTCTGCTGCAACACTTATACCGGCTCCTTCAACACCTGCACTCAGTACTAATTCATTTATTCTTCCTGTTGGTTCTGATCAGCCGCTCTTCTATAAAGCTGGAGCAAAGTCCTCTGGTGGATTCTTTACTCCTATTACTGGTTTAAATTGCACAGCTCAACGTCTAAATGCTTTTAGGAATGTGGGAAGGTAAATTAGATTTTTAAAGTTTACTTTTTTTTTTAGATTGATTGGCATTTGCCTTCAGCACATGGAAATTTTTCCATTGCCGTATGTTTTTACCTTACTTTTTTACATGACTTATTTTTAAGTCTTTCTCGTTATGTTTTCAAATACATTTTGGGTCGTAACATCACCTGGTATGATTTGGCTTTCTTTGACACGGCTCTTTTTGATTCTTTTCGATCCATTGTATACAACGAGGTTGATGAAAAGTTCCAATCACAGGATTTCTTTAATCAACTTGAAATGACATTTGCAGTTGACTTACCCATTGAGGAGGTTTTTATATTTAAGAATTAAAATGAAAATTTAATCGACTTTAGGGTGGTGGAACGCTTGAACTAAAACCTGGTGGTGCCAATATTTCTGTAAACAGTGAAAATGTGCTAGAATACATTTATCTTTTTGTTGAAAATCGTCTTATTGGACGAAACAAGGCTAGCCTTGACGGTATGTTTCTTCTAATGTAAGTGATATATTGTGTTAATCTTTAGCTATCCGTCGTGGTGTTTTCGACGTGTTGCCAGCAGATGCTTTAATTAATTTAACTGCTGAAGATATGAGATTAGTCCTTTGTGGAAGTACAAACATAAATTTGCAAATTTTGCAGAGCTTTACTAAATTTTTTGATGAAAGTTCTGCACCCGCTAATGTACTTGATAAATATAAAAAGAATTTCTGGATTGTTGTTAACAAGTTTAGCAATGCTGAAAAACAAGTTTTATTATTCTATTTTAAATTGTATTGATTTTTACTGTTTTTAGGATCTTTGCTTCTTTTGGACTGGCTCTCCAAATTTGCCGTCTACTGAGGAAGGATTCCAGCCCTTACCTACAATTATGTAATTACTTTATATTAAAATAATTTATATTATCTTTTCTCAAATTGATGATAGGACTAATTTTTTATCCGAGAAAGACTTGTTCCATATTACTTATAAAAAATAAATATATTATTTAAGGATTCGACCAGCTGATGATGTTCATCTTCCGACAGCAAATACGTAAGTTTCACCTCTATTATTTACTTCCACACTTTTACGTTCATTTTTTAAAGATGTATCTCGCGCTTGTATGTACCACTTTATTCTTCAAAGAAGATTTTGACTTCAAAATTGTTATTAGCGATAAAAGCGCACAATTTTGGATTTGTTTAAATTGCTTATGGTTTTATAATAAGTCTCAACTTTATGACTATTAAATTTTTATTGATTTGTTGCACTTGACAAATATTTTCGACATTTTATTTTTTGGGAATAAATTTTATCGAAGGTTTAATTTTTTAACTATTCTACATACATATGTGTGTTAATTAATTTTATTAACTTATTGTTAATTTTCCTATATAATTTAGAAGTCTCAATGAGATCTTTCGAGATCCCACTCTCGAAATCTCGACTTTTTTGCATTTTTCAAGATTTTCCTATATTTATCCCGCAAGATCTCGTCTCGGTTTTTTGATTTTTATAAGATCTCGGAACTGCAATTTTACCGGTACCTAATATAAAGTATGAGATAGAAATTAGAAAAAGCTAATATTTACTTGTTAAAATTTAGCGACTAACCAGCCTTACGACAAACTTGCCCGCGACTAATGGGCATTTCCCCTTTTTTATGGTATCTTCTTGAATTTTAATGTTCTTAACATCGTAGAAGGTTTTCGACAGATACAATTAGCACTTGCTTTACCTTTACGTTTTTATGTACTTACTTACTAAATAAATTATTTTGCCTTTAATAACTTCAGTCTCTTTCCATAAAACTTTAATTATAACTTTTTGGAAGACTTCAACAGACTTAATCAACTTTATTTTGGGCAAATGACTGAATATAAGGTAACATTTCATTTGGAAAATTCGTTATTTTAATTTAAGTTGGTGGTTGTCGGTGATGGTGGAGTTGGAAAATCGGTATGCTCATTTAACATAAACTTATATCACCCTTAGGCATTAACTATTCAATTAATACAAGGCCAATTTATTGAAGAATATGACCCAACCATTGAGGATAGTTATAGGAAACAGGTTTGTTTTTTATTTTTTCTTTTTACATTCATGTTTTTTGTTTTATCCTAGGTTCTTATCGACGGCGAGACATGCCTTCTTGACATATTGGATACTGCAGGACAGGTTTTTTTTATTAAAAATTCAAATTTGTAATCATTTAGGAAGAATATTCTGCTATGCGTGATCAATATATGCGTACTGGTGAGGGTTTTCTCCTCGTTTTCGCACTTAATGAGGTCCTTTTATCTACTTTGAAAAATATCTTTTTAATTAAAGTACAAATCTTTCGAGAATATTCACGCTTATCGAGAACAAATCAGACGGGTAAAGGACAATGATGAAGTAATAATTATCTTGTTCACTTTTAATATTTTTGTACCTTAATCTTTATTTGGCTTCTAGTTTTTACTTGTTTTTTTTGTAGATCTCTCCCTTTCCTAGTTATCGATTTTCATAATATATCACTAAAGCTTTATTCAAAAGGTTCCAATGGTTTTGGTTGGCAATAAATGTGATCTTCAACAGCGAGCAGTTGACCAGCGATCTATACAGGAATTGGCACGCTCTTTTGGCATTCCATTCATTGACACAAGCGCCAAAACTCGTAAGCACGTAGACGAGTGTTTTCACGTTTGTGCCTTTAATAATAATTAATAATTTTAAATCTTTAGGCACTTGTGCGAGAAATTAGGAAATTTAAGGTTTTATTTTTAGTGTTTATTTTAATTTCTTAAGCACAAGGAAAAGCCAAGAAGGAGACGGAAATGTGCCGTAATTTGAGACTTGGCTTTTTTCTTTAAGACACCGCTCTTTACATTTAATGTCGCCACTTTTATTCATTAAAGGATTCAAAATGCTTGTTTTTTAATTAAGAATGACTTCGTTTTTTAATTCCATAATCAAATATTGCATGTATTGTATTTCTCTAATGACATCATCATAAAAGGAAGATCATTATTTATTTGCTTCGGGGTCATTTTTAGTCATTAAAAATGGAAAATATCTTCCTCTAGGCTTGAATTCAGATCCACTTTCCCCTGTTCTAAATAATTTTTAGTTTATTTTTTTTTATAATCGAAATCTGTGTACATTATTTTAATTATCTATAGTCACATGTTTTGGTTTCTTAGCAACCATCATCTCAGGTTATTTTTTACACCACATACGTACATTGACTAATTATTTTTCATTAGAATGGCTCAAAAATAAATGGTTATATCACCACATAGTTTAGGATTTATTCTTGATTTGTTTTATGCTTGTTTAGCTACTTTAGCCTGGATATCTTCGCTTTCAATTGGTTTGCTTATTTCAAAAGAAAATCTACAATCCATAATTCCAAAAAGAATTAATAATAATGTTACGTCTTAAGTCTGTATACAGTTATGTAAGGAACTAAATTTTTTAATAAATTTAAAAAATTTTAGCCAGTATGTTTTGAATACCGTGCCTCTGCATTTTCTTGTGCGAACTTTTGGAATTTTATCGCATTTCCTTTAGCTGTAATAATTGCATTGTTTCTAACATTTGCTACACAGGCTCGTTTTCTGCTAAATATAGTGCCTAGGTAAACATTATTAAATTTTAGGGAATGTGGAGAAGAACAAATACTTATTTGGAGCGGCCAATTGTACATTTTGGAGAAAATATCTTTCTTCTATTTGAAGATGATGAGGGTCAAGTTCAACGATTTTGGAGTCCAGTAAATGCCTGGAACGAACGCTGGAGTGAATATTTAAGTTTTCCAGTATTTGAAACATATACTTTAAATACTGATAACGATAATAGGCCAGAAGAGGTTTTATTTTATTTCTTAAAAAACGTTAAAAATAATAAGGAATTATTTAGATAAACATTAATATTAGTCTTCGCTCATCAAAAAACAATTTAACTACTGTTGATAAATTTCGAGTGATGACATTTGCATTATTTTTTGACGTTCGTCTTGAGAGGCGTGCCTTATTGCAGGTTATACTTATATTATATTTAGTTTAAGAATTATACAACATATACATAAAATTTTATTTCCATTCTAGTTACAAATGTTTCCTGTCATTGGAAGAATCAACAGACCATTCAATTTCTATAATTATTTAAAGTAAAAAATTATTATTCTATTCTATTATTTGAAAATTTTAAGCATAATTGGCATTTTGGAGCTTAAACAACATGAACCTTTTCCTAGTTGGGGGAATCTAACCTTCTCATCTTTTGAATGGGCAGATGGAGCTTTGGAAGCTATAAACACAACTAACAACGAAATAGATACATTAAAATTGGAGGATAATGATATAGAATTGAAAACAAAAATGAATTCAATTTTTTGGTCTTTACAAAATTTTCAAATTGATCAAAATATTAATGCTGAACTTGTTGGGTATAAATTAGTTAAATTAAAATTTAAATAAAATTGATGTAAATTATACATAGAAGTGCTCACCATTGGAAGACACATTCTGACCCTTCAAACGGTATTGATCCAGCAAACCTTTTCATCAATTACAGGCTTAAAATTAATGAACAAATTTTTGTTTATAAGTAATTTTCTTTTACTATTTTTATTGTTCTTAAGCATTTTTTCAGAACAGATATATGGGAAATGCTGAAGTGGGCTTGGATTCAATTTTTGGCAATTTATATTATTGTTCGAACACTATTTAATTCGTTTTTAGCATTTATATATAAGAACCAACTTCTTGAGACAGTTATCGTGCGTCCACATGTTTTGGACGATTGGACTTGTAAGCTTAAGTAATTTTTTTGGGGCCGATTCCGAATGGACCATTATTCGAAGTTGTATAAAGTAGAATATTTAGATTTATTGATCAATCTTTTAATATTTGTCCGCTCTTGAATGTCAGCTATTATAGCATAGGAAAAGACAACATTCCAAAAAATGTTGTCATTTTTTAACGTTCAGTATACCGAACCTAAAAATTTCAAAAATTATTTTTTCTTTCGTTGTCAATCTGCTTGCACCTTCAGCCTATTTTAATCATTATATTTACTAATTTTCTAATAGACATAGCTTGTTTGGACTTTGAAAAACAGGAGTGGATCAACAGTTTAAAGATAAAAAAAACTGCGTAAAATGTGCATGAAACATATTGCATGTGGGAAATATGCTGGCCGAAACTAATGAGTGAAAAAAAAGGACGACGGTTGATCGATTTGTTATTTTTGCGTGCGCAAGTGCTATACGCCGTTGGCGGACTTTACCACCAATCTGCACAATTAGTCGTTACATCTCTCTCACACAAATTACCTTTTTGCATAGCGAATTATTAATCTCTGAAACAAGTTAAAAATTAATGTCTTTTGATTCTATTATACATATGTATGTATTTTATCATTATTTGAATTTATTTTAAATTTTATAAATTTAATTACATATGTATGTATCTCTGATCCTTATAAAGCCTACAAGTATAATTTTTTTGCAAAATCGTTAGACTCCCTTTTTTCCTCTTTTAGCCTTCTTTTTCGCGCTTTAAACTTTTTGGTTATTTGTATTTTATTTCAACCGATCTCAACTTTCTCTCCCACTTTGAATTTAAATATATACATATGTACGACATAAGTATTATAATCCTCTCTATTTTTCAGTCTCTCCTACCGGTTTAGCCTTGGGTAGGCTAGCTTAGTTTTTCGCGAGATGGTATTTTTGCCTAAAAATGAAAATATTAAGTAAGGTATTTAAGAGGGTTATAATGATTGATTGTGTCATCGGACATTTTCAAGCGTCCAATTTAAAGAAGACAAACTTTTCGTTTTTAAGTTGATGAAAAATAAATTAAAAAAATAATAATATTAAACAAGAAATAGGGGTAATATTTGAAGTTTTTATGGTAAAGTGCAGAAAGTTGTAAAATAAAAAGGGCGTCTTATCTTTAAATTTGAAAAATAATTCTTCTTAATTTTAATGTTATTATTATTATACATACATGCATATGTCTATTCACTTATAAAGTTGTTTTTAAATAATAAAACTTTATTTTTAGTTAAAAGCAAAACTTTATTTTACTCATATGTATCTCTTAGATCAATCACTCCACAATTAGTCAAACAATTAAATATATGTATGTATGTATAGACCGGTTGTAACAGTAATTTTCTAGAGGTGTTTTTGTATTGTCGTGTCTGTTATTGTTTTGATTTAAATCTAATTTTTCATCGCGGTCATCTCCAATTACTCTCACAAAACATTTTTTATTGGCGAGAAAGCGAACAAAAATTTTTATAATTTTTTGGTTTATTATTAAATTAGTATTTTATTATATGGCTATAAACATAATAAATATTCAATCCTTTTTAATCAAATATTTTTTTTCCTTTTTATTTTATAAACGATTCTGCCATTATTTGACGGTGCTCATTATGCGATAATGATCACTGGTGGTGACACATCCATCAAAAATTTCTTCCCGCTAAATTATTCAATAAAAGATGGTCTCCGTCCATTTGAAGATTATTCTATCCCCAATGCTTGCAGTAAATAACAGAAATTTTTGTAGATTTATTTATCTTATATAGAAATTTTTCCAGTTAGCAATCGTCTAAAATACCAATCTATTTTTTACTGCTAAAAATAAGCTATTAAACAATATTTTAATGTAAGCAAAATCAAGGAACTTAAATTTTAAGTTGTCTAAAATTCATGAAATATTTTACTTTTACCAATAATCACATATAGTAATTCAAGGGCATATTCCGGGGTTTCCTTTCATTTTTATCTAGACTGGCTATTTTTCTATTTCCTCTGCTACCGGCCAGTCGTACTACTGCGCGATTTTTAACTTTGCGGTTGGCTTTCAACAGAGGCTGATGAAAATCGAGGCAAGCGAAAGAAACATGTACAGTAAACTATCTCAAATCTATAGGTTTTTCGAGAATTGATTTATTTTATTTATCAAAAATAAAAATTATTATTATACTTATTCATGTATTCACTTTAATCACTTTTTCCTTAATAATTATTCAATTAAATTACCTTTTTCTTGAAACTGAATTGATTAGATTATGAAGAATGTTGACAGCAATAGCGCCGCTGCGTAAAAAGTATCAACAATCGCTCTATTTTGCTACAACTCATAATGGGCGCTCACCATAATATTGCATTTGCTCTGCGCAAAATATCTTGAGTGTTGTTTTTGTTTTAACCCCTTCGTCTACCATTTCACAGCATTTTAGGGCTGTATTTTGCGATTTTCCTTTAAGTCAAAGGAATGTTTATGTGTCTATTTGTTGCTAAAAACATGAATTGTGGTCAAATCAAAAGCAATTATTTCGGCAGCGTAATAAACTGCAATTTAAAAAATTAGCGATTTTAAATTATTTAAAGAATTGAATTAGCATAAAATAATATTTTATAGTTTTGTAAAATGTTTTATTAAAAACTTATTATGTATTTTTTTAAATATCTACTTACTTTTATTGTCTTGCTCAACTTTTTTCTCTTGCCACAATTAGAATGCATCAATTTGGATACTAAATTTCCTGTACATACAATACAATGTAAGTAATTCTTCAAACTTTTATTTATTTCGAAAAGAAATAACAATAAAGCTAATCTTTTGACATTATAAAGTACCATTCTGAATATTTTGTAACTGAAATGAGAAAATATTGTTTAAAAATGTAAAAAAATTATAAAGTTTATTTAAAGTTGAACCACCTCACCCATTTCATCGAGGGCCTCCTGGAGTCAGGCCTGGATTTGTATCAGGGACCGTCTTCACAACCGATGCTGAAACCCCTAGTACTGCGCATCGAGGACCTCATCGTTCTCATCTTCAACAGAAAAGTAGTTCATCTGGTATATGTTCTGATACAGAATTTCGATGCGATGACGGTACCTTTTATTTTAAATAAAGAAATATTTAAACCTATTTTGATCCCTTTCAAAAACAAATTTTTTATTTTTAAAGGGCATTGCATTAGACTGGAATGGAAATGTGATGGTTCAGGTTATTTCTTAAATTGTATTAAATAAAGTTATCTATACTCCGTCGCAGTGTAACTCAGCCGCAAAGCTATATCTTAATGTGTAATTTCCGAATGCTTATTTTGGTCCGATTAATTGCACAACAAACTGCACTGATCGTTACCAAAATCGGCACGATTTGGAAATTACAAATTAAGTTATACATATGTTTGCAACAGAGTTGCCTTGCGACTGAATGGACTGACCCTTATTTATAATCTCAGGTGATTGTCGAAATGGAGAAGATGAGGAGAATTGCCGTAATTATTTAGAATAATATTTCTTAATAAATATTTTAGCACATCCTGGATGCAAAGCTGAACAATGGCAATGTAAATAATTTTCTAATAAATAGAATATAAAAATATTTTTTTATATATTATTTCTTAGGTGATAAATACAATTTTCACTCAGTCTCATGCATTGTATGATTCTTTATATTTTTAGAATACTACCTAAATTTTCTAGCAAGAATACCAGCGCTGTGACAATATTGTAAGTAAATGATTTTTGATAGAAAAAACTATCTGTTTTAGAGCGATTGTTCTGATAGTTCCGATGAAAAAGATTGCCGTAACTTTGTTATTTTTTGTTATAAAATTTCAAAAAAAAAATTAGCGTCAGCTCCTGTAAACTGCGAAGTCAATGATGGTTCAGTGTTTCAGTGTGCTGATGGACGCCAGTTAAGTTTAATTTAATGCTTAAATAGTTGATTGAATTGTGATATTATGAAATTTAATATAATCATTCATTTTATTTTAGTGCTTCCCTATTACTCGTAAATGTGATGGAATATATGATTGTCGTGACTTAAGTGATGAGAAGGACTCTTGTTCGACTAACCATACTGTACAAAAATTTAACTATTTAATTAATTTGTGCACATTTCCACAAATAATCCCTTCCCTGAATTAAAGCCTCCTCCTAAAATAAAACCACCTTTTCAAGAAGGGCGAATAGTAGTGCTCCTGTGATTTATTTTAGAGAGTACATTCATTTTATCTTCTTAGGCCTGTTTTCCTTATCAATTTCGGTGCGCTGATCGAACACAATGCATACAGGTTTTCTTTCTGTTCTACCTAATTTAACTAGTTTATAGAAAATCTGGGTTTGTGATGGAACGTCTGATTGTGCTGATAAATCGGTTGAATATTTATGATTTTTTTAATTCATTTAAAGGATGAACCACCAACTTGTCAATTTCCACCCTGTCAAACTGGTGACTTTAAATGTAGGATTATTCTTTTAATTGAAAGTAGGATTTTATTACGTTTAACAGGTAAAAATAAGCGTTGTGTGCCACATAAATTCCGCTGTGATTACTATGATGATTGCGGCGATAATTCTGACGAAGAGGATTGTGGTCATTATAAATGTCCTACAGATATGTGGCCTTGTCCAAGTTCTGGTCATTGTATTCCACTTTGGAAATTGTGTAATGGAGTTAATGTGATTTATAACATGAAAAACTATCTTGCTAAAATTATATTTCAATTAGGATTGTGAAAATGGAATGGACGAAAAAACTTGTTGTAAGTTAGAATTAAATGCTTTAGATACATAGATTTTCAGCACGTAACCTTTGTCCAACGCTTGGATGTCAGTCTGGTTGCTCGAGTTCCCCACATGGCGGTATTTGTACTTGTCCACAAGGCTATAAACTTGATGAGCGCTTTCAGAGATCATGCATTGGTATAAAAACCTTAACGTATATTTAATAACTTTGTAACATTTAGACATTAATGAATGTGCAGATTTTGGATATTGTGACCAGACATGTCAGAATCATAGGCCTGGTTTCACTTGTGGATGTTTAGGCTCTTGTTTTAAGTAAATCCTTAATATCTTAGATTAAGATTTTTCATTTCGCAGATTACAAATGGTACAAAGTACTGACTCGAGTCCAGGATCGGCTTTCGGTGGAAGCAATAATTTAACGCTACGAGGTTATTGTATCTCCAGCGAGCCTGAGCAGATGCGTCTTTTTATTGCGCGTCGTGAAGGACTTTATCGGTTAAATCCAGTAAATAAGGTAGAAATTAAAGTAAAAATACTTTCATTTTTCGCCGAATTTCTAGGATGAATCAGCTATAAAAATTGCCTCTGGTGAATTCATTTATGGAGTAGATTTTGATTATGAGGAGCGGAAAATTTTCTGGACTGATCGGTTAGCACATTCGCTCTATAGAGCTGACATAACGGCAACTGGTGATATTGAACATATTGTTAATTTGATCGAATTAAAAAAATAACGTGATTTTTTTAGCACAAATTTGAACTTAAATCTTTGATTTATCCGCGCAATTTGGCTGTTGATTGGATCACTAATAATGTAAATATATTTAGTTAAATAAATTTGCAAATTCTAAAGATTTATATAATCGAAAGTGGCTCAAGACGTATTGATGTGCTCAACTATGAAGGAGATAAACGCACTGTACTTCTTGCTGATGGCCTTACACTTCCACTTGATATTGCCTTGGATCGTACTTTTTTAACCTTACTATGATTCTCTTATATTTCTAAATTTAAGCCCTTAGAGGAGAGATGTTCTTTTCTAACCAGTTAAAGTTAGAAACCTGTCATATGGATGGTTAGGACATACATACTTCCAGAATATTTTAACCAAATAATTTATTTTATTAGGCACTAGTCGACGAGTTTTGATCGAATCTCATACCCATCAAGTTTGTTTTTGTCTAAACTTTCTCTAATTTGTTAAAAAATAAATTTAGGTGAGTGGTGTTGTTGTCGACATTGCGGCTAAACGTGTCTATTGGTGTGACCCAAAGGTTGATCGAGTTGAATCTGTAGACTATTCTGGTAACGATCGGCGTCAGATTGCATCTGGAAGGTATTCATTTTTATAGAAATTGTTATCTTTTGAATCTTACTAACATCGATTTTCAGAAATTTTGCACCACATCCTTTTGGATTAGCTATCTTCGATCAATATCTTTATTGGACTGACTGGACAAGATTAGGAATTATGCGTGTTGAAAAGTTTGGAGCAAATTCCGAAGTTATTTGGTAAATATATTTTTTAAAAATTTTAAGAATTATATATTTTTCTATTAAGATATTGTATTTTTAGGTCTAACAGAGATGGAAATGTTTTCCCTATGGGAATTGCTGCATACCATCAAATGGCACAACCTGGCCCTGCACAAAGCGAATGTTTTCAACAACATATCGAAAATCCCTGTGAAAAAGCTGATTGCGAAGGAATGTGCCTTCTGGCTAAAGATAATGTTGGCTTTGGTTTAGGATATCGTTGTGCTTGTCCCATTGGTCAGGTAAATAGATTTACACTATAAAATTTGGAAAAATATATAAAATATTACTAATTTTATATAGAAATTGGTGGATAGCAAACGATGTTTGCCATCAATAGAATATTTACTATTCAGTAGCAACAGAGTTGTGGGTTTTTATTTTGTTATTTTTATATTAGTAATATACACAATTATTGAGAGATTTACACTAAAATTAGATTCGCGGTATATATCCTGAAATTCTTCAAAATACTCTTGCTGAAGCTGTTTTGCCTATCTCACCACAATCTCAACGAAGAGTAGGAATGTACTTTGCAGTTGAGTGTGATATACATAGCTCAACTTTTTTTTATGCTGATATTATGGATAATACGCTTTACCGGTAATACTCGAACTTTCCAAGATTTAAAATAACTTATAGTGTGAAGCCAGATGGCGAAGGTGCAGCGCCTATACTTGTCGTATGTGTTAAAAAGTTTCATTTGATTTAATTATTTAGACACATAATGATGGACTTATTTCTATGTCATTTGATTGGATGAGTAGACAGCTGTATTATATGTTGGTAATTTTGTTATTTAAGAAAAAATAAAAGTTTCAATATTTTATATTGAATTTACATTTTAAGTGACAACATTCGAAACTCCCTAGAAGTTGTAAAAGTGACTGACCAGGTTTATTTCAAATTAGAATAACTAATTGTAAGACTATTTCTATAAAGGGTCTAATAAATCCTGAACAGCTTGTCCAGCGTAAATTGCTTGTAAAGCTCCGAGATCCTGTATCAGTTGCTGTACATCCTTGGCGAGGATATGTTTTCTTTGCTGAAGCAGAACGGCCTGTAAATATATTAAATAATTATATAGTTTTGTTAATACTTAAAAAGGCTCGTATCTGGCGATGTAACTTAGATGCGACAAGCTGCATTGTATTACGGAACCAAACAATCGGTCGTCCTTCTGGGTTGGCCATTGACTTTGCAGAAAGCCGTTTGTGCATGGGCGATTCATTACTAAAATTTTTTGCATGTATGGATTTTAATGGACAGAATTGGGCTATATTACCGGTAGAGGAGCCCATTCCTGTGGCAATGACCTTGTTAAACGGTATAATATGAATATTCTTACTATTAAAATTTTTTAATGATAGACCAAATTTATTATGTTCATCAAAGACCGTATTCTATTCGTCGAGTATCAAAAAATTTCGGTGGTGCTGGACGCATTGTTCGTGATTTTAGGCAAATGAGATAATTAATGATAAATTATACATTATTTTTTAGCGGTGAAGAACGTAGTATATTTTCAATAAAAGGTTGTTCTACTCAAAATCAGCCGGCTTCTGATCCTAGTCACAGATATCCAGGTTTTTAGTATTTATTCTAGATTCTAAAATTTTTATAATTTTGAAGACCATCTCAAACATCCATGTCAAGAACATAATTGTGCTCATTTTTGCTATGCGCTACCCAGCGATGACCATTCCATGCCACTAACAAAAAAATGTGGGTGCAAGCATGGCTACAAGGTTAACCAGAACAACGAACTCGCATGTATACGTGACATTCTTGAACCTATGGAGCCTCTTTGCTCACGGAACGGTACACAGGTTTTTAAATTTACACTCATATTATCAATCTAAAAGTATTTTTCAGAAAAATGAACTACAATTACAGTTTCAATGCACTAATGGTTATTTATTTTAACAAAAATTAAACTTTACATAATTAAAAATTGGATTTAAAATTATTACTGAAATTCTTCAAATAATTTTAGGACGTTGTATTCCATTGGAATGGCGCTGTGATTCAGAAGGTATGATAATACAGAGATTGAAGGAAGGGCTAGCGTTTGAAAAGAGTAGTATTTTTATGGTCACATTGTAAGCGGTAATAGGAAATTCAATGCTGGTTTCTTCCCCTTTTAGAATGGCATTAGAGAAGAGAGATATTGAGTTCACTTCATTTTCTAGATGATTGCCTTGATGGCTCTGATGAAAAGGACGAAAATGGGCATTCCTGTTTCAAAGAGGTTGAATGCCCTGAAGGAACAATTAGATGTAACAATACCAAGAAATGCATTCCGATACAGTATGCTTGCGATGGCGATAATGACTGTGGTGATTTCTCTGATGTTCGTTTTTATATTTCTATTTAATTATCATCTTTCATTTATTATTTTCAGGAGGATCAACGTTTTTGTAAAGGTGGGCAACGTCCACAATGTGGAGCAAAAAAATTCCAATGTGATAACAACAGATGCGTCCCCGAGCAATGGCGTTGTGATTCTGATAGTGAGTTTTTCTTTTCGATTTATTCACAATAAACAATTTATAGATGATTGTGGTGATGGAAGTGATGAAAAGTTGGAACTTTGTCACAATGCCACTTGTTCTACAAGCCAGTTTACCTGTGCAAATGGTCGTTGTATTCCGGTTTATTGGCTTTGTGATGGAGATAATGTTATTATTTTTTCGCTTTAAAAATTGTTTTTTATTTAATTCAGGACTGTTATGATGCAACAGATGAGGATCCACAACGTTGTCCTCCTTTACAATGCCGACCAGATCAGTTCCGTTGTGCAAGTGGACGACAATGCATCCCATTAGCGTATTCTTTATCCTTATTTCCAAAATACATAGTTTAAAGATATAAATAACAACTTATTGTATAATTAGTTATTTCTTAATTTTTCTTCAGAAATCATTGCGATTCACAAGATGATTGCGCAGATGCTTCGTTAGTCCTTTTAGCTTATAAAAAAATTCTAACTTTAAGTGATGAAGAGAGTTGCATGCCACGTGAAGGAAGTTGTTCAGCTGATCAATTTAAATGTATTACCTCTGGTATTTGCATTCCAATAGGATGGAAGTGTGATGGGTAATTTATTTTATGCATTATCTCATTTTATTTACTAAATAATTAGACAAGAAGACTGTGAAGATGCTAGTGATGAGCCACGTGAAACTTGTCAACTTCAGCATACTGCATGCCCTAAGGATCATTTTCGTTGCACTAATGGACGTTGTATTTTTTCAGTTAATTAATGTAAATTTCTCTTTTACAAATTTATATTAAAGACTTGGGTTTGCGATTCAGTGAATGACTGTGGTGACAATTCAGATGAGCGAACATGTCCAAATAGTTCTTCTCAATTTCTTTATAGATGCCCATTCGATATGGTAAAGAATTAGTTTTTTATATTTTAATTTTTTGGAACTTTTCTTTAGATTTCATGCCGAAATGCCCCTGAGCAATGTATTTCATACTCAAGTACTAATGCATTAATGCAAATTATTTTATTTACATATTTTTTAAAGATCTCTGCGACGGAAAGCCTCACTGCATTGATGGATCAGACGAAGGAGGGCGTTGTTCAAGGGGTAAACTTTTACTAATATAGTATTTATAAACTTTTTTTAGACCTTTGTTCTGCCGATCGTGCTGGATGTCAATATAAGTGCCATAACTCTCCTGACGGGCCAATCTGTTCTTGCCCTATTGGTGAACAACTTGTTAACAAAACTAGATGCGAGCCAGAGAATGAATGTCTCGATCCTCGCTCCTGGTGTGGAAGCATTTTATTATAAAATATGTATTTATTCTATTTTTTAGTTCACAACATTGTACGGACGATAAACATGGATTTACTTGTAGTTGTGACACAGATTACGTATTGTCAACAGACAAACATACTTGCAAAGTTTCACAAAACCGTGAAGAAATGCGTGTCTATGTTTCTAATCGCAATCGTACATAACTTTATTCAATACTTACAATTAGATTTGAAAATATTTTAAGGCATATATTGGTCTGATAGCTCACTAGAAAATTGGCGCACTTTTGCTGCACAGGTCATAAAATTTTTTTATGATATACAAACTTGCTAAACTATATTAGGTAGAAAATGCCGTTGCAATTGCATGGGATTCGGTGCAGGTTAAAATATTTCTTTAATTCCTAAACAAATTTAAAAAGTTTAGGATCGTATTTATTGGTCAGATATTCGCGATAAAAAAATCTACAGTGCTACTCGGAATGGGACTGATCCTCAGGTTTTCATAGGCCAAGGTTTGGACATTACTGAAGGCATTGCTGTTGATTGGGTCGGAAGAAATCTTTATTGGGTGGATTCTTCTCTCAATACCATTGAGATTGGAAGCCTTGAGAAGCCCGGAGGTTTATTTTAATAATATATACTTCAATTCTCATTTCTTGAAATAAATTTTTAGTTCGAACTATTCTTATACATGAGGGAATTGACCAACCGCGTGGTTAGCTCCAATTTTTTATTTGTAAATGGTCTAATACTTTTTCAGGGCTAGCTTTGGATCCCAGGTCTTTCTTGGTTATTTCTGTTAAGTTTTTGATCTATTTAACTTGAAGGGTTGCTTTAATGTTTTGGACTGATTGGGGTCAGCATCCTCGCATTGAGGTTTTTTTTATATTTTTTAAAAGTTCATATTTAGCGTGCAAACATGGATGGTACTAATCGTGTAGTTCTGATTGACACAAAAATCTATTGGCCAAATGCTATAGCACTTGATTACTCTGTCAGGTACTAATAGAAAATAGGATAAAATTATTTTAAAAAATTATACTTTATGTTGTCATAAATTTATGAAAATTCAATAGAAATTGTTATTATTAAGTCGCGTTTATTTTGCTGATTCCAAGCTGGATTACATTGAATTCGTTGACTATAATGGGAAAGGTAACTCTTAAATAATGTGGGATATTATGACTATATTGCAGGTCGCGTCCAGGTGCTTGCCTCAACTAAGCTTATACAACATCCTCACGCAATGTCAATATTCGAAAATTATATTTATTATAGTGACCGTCGCCTACAACGTCTTCAATTGTATCCAAAATATCCTAATGGGACGAGTAGGGAATACCCTTCGCATTCATTCTCCAAGGCGCTTGGTGTTATTGCTATTCATCCGGTTTTACAACCATCAGTGTTAAAAAATCCTTGTACAAATTCTGGTTGTTCACATATATGTACATTAGGTCCAAATGCTACGTTCACTTGTCTCTGTCCTAGTGGTCATGTGCTTGATGATGATCAAAGTGGAGGAGGTCGACAATGTGTTCTTGATAAACGACCATTTATGTTATTGGTAATAAAATTTGAAGAATTAATCTAGCAATTAGTAAATTTACATTTTTTTATCATTCTCATTTATGAATAGGTGCATAAAACAATGGTTGTTGGCGCATCTTTAAACAATGAGGGTGAAACTGCTAGTAAAAAGAATTTTTCAAAGGAACTGGGAGGAATTGTTCCAATTAGTGGACTTCGGAATACAGATGTTTGTTAAATCATTATAATAAGAAAAAAATTTCTCTTAGGATGCTGAATATGACCCGCTGACTAATGATTTATTCTATCTAGAACATGGTGCACCTGTTCTTCTATTGACAGCAACTCTTATGTCTAGTTCAATGATTCACAAAAGTAGATAGAATATTTAATCTTATTCTGAATGAAGTTTTTATTTATAATTTTAGCAAGCCTAACAAGTAATAATCGCTCACTTATTCTTGTTAATCAACCACCGGATGATCCTTCTTGCATGTCTTATGATTGGAATGGACGTAATATTTATGTTGGAAAAAAACATTCACAAACTATTGAAGTTGTGCGTACTCAAGGAGAACAAGTGAATTTCACAAAGTTAATATATTACTAACTTTTGATTCTCTTAGTACCATGCCATTATTTTGCACAATGATCAATCGCCAACGGCTGTTTCAAATCCTGTTGCCATTGCCGTTGATTCGGACCGTGGATTAATGTTTTGGTTAGACCAAGGAAAAGGAGGTGTTTCTACTAAGTTGGCAGGCGCAGATATGGATGGGAATAATCCACTAGTGCTTGTAAGCACAGATCTTGCTGAATTAGATCATATTGCATTAGATACCGCAAATCGTAGAATTTACTTCACTGAAGCTAAGGCTGGAAGGGTATTTAAAAATTTCTCTATTAACTATAACTCAACAAGTTATTTTTCTTATGTAGATTACGAGTGTCTCTTACAGTGGACAAGATAAGCGTTACATTCTTAACGATGCTGGAAAACAACCACGTGCCATAGCATTTTTCCATAATCATGTTTATTATGCCGATACTGCGTTTGATAAAATTATGGCTGGTGATGTAGATACCGGAAATGGTGACGATCAACCGCCTGAATTCACTGAATTCCGTGCAAACGTTGAGCATTTAACAAATTTGCACGTTGTGCATCCAGCAAATACTCGACAACCTCATCCATGGTATAAATTAGATTTTTCTAAAATATTAAACTTAAACATAGTCAAAATAACAATGGCAATTGTGAACAACTTTGTATTCCTGGAGGCCAGCAGTCAAGGTTTACATGTATTTGTGGAACTGGTTTCGCTTTAGATGAGGCAACCGGTAAATGCAAACTCTATGCTGAGTCTTTCCTTATAATTGCTGGGAAGAATTACATCAAATCTATTCCGTAAGCTTTTTATGTTTGCTAAGGTACCACTAACACTTATCCCTTTTTATTTTTGTTTCAAATATACTTATTTTCAAGGACGGATCCACTCCGCTCTAAAGTCACTGCTTTTGATACATTAACAGGATCTACCATAACAAGCGTATCATTATTCTTTTTTTCATTCCTTTATGTATAGATTGATTTCCATTATGAATCAAAATCAATTTTTTGGGTTGATGCTGCTGGTTTAAATAAAGGAATTTCTCGGCTTGTCCTGGGTGAATCTGAAAGTCGAGTTATTGTAAAAAATAATTTTGGCGGGTTTACAATCAAAAGCGTTGCTATTGATTGGGTTAATTGTAAGTTATTTATCTAATGATTTTTTGGCCATTAAATTTAACCATATTTTATTCCTGATGCGTAAGAATTGTTTAGATTGTTGATGGTTTTGCATTTATTGCCTTCATTTATTTAACTTTCTAGCCAATCTCTATTTTGTAAATGCTGATTCGGATCGTTCAAACATTGAAGTGACTCAGCTTAATGGTGAAAATCGTAAGATTCTATTGACAACTCGGACTGAAACGCCTACCTCCATAGCTGTCGACCCGATTGGTTTTTATGCCTACATTTATAAATATTTTATAAAAATAATAAATATTAGCACGCTACCTTTATTGGGCTGATCAGGGGCAAATTCCAACCATCCAACGAGCATGGCTAGATGGTTCTCATAAACAAGTTCTAGTTCATAACGAACTCAAAGAACCAACCGATTTGATTGTTGATCCAAATAGGTAGCGTATGTATTTCTGTATAAATATAATTTTATTATAATAGTCATTATCTATATTGGACTGATGCAGGGATGGACGGAATTTTCCGCGTGAATCCTTTATCACTTCATTCAGCAGAAGGAGCTAATGAACTTAAACCAGAGTTAGTTCGATCGGACATTGCGGAGGCAACAGGGATTGCAATTTTAGGACAAAATGTAGCATACTTTAGTGATTAAGATTTTATCAAATAACATCTTTGAAAACTTATTCTATTTATTTTTTTCATGAAGATGTATTGGACGGATAGGCGCTTAGAGAAGGTTTTTGCTTCGACAAGGTCTAAAATTTCATTAATAACCATCAAAATATTTCGGTTATTCAGTAAACCAAATCAAAGTTCACTTCTACTTTCACCAAGTACAATGATTGGCGATTTGCCAGAACTTTCAGATTTGTCTGCTTTCGATTCACTTTCACAACCAAAATCAAACTCGCCTTGTCACATAAGTGAAGGCTTGCGCAAGTCACCGTAATTAATAACTTTATTTTTATGGGAAAATAATTTTTTTAGATGCCCTCAACTTTGCTTCGCACTTCCAGGCTCATCGTCTCCTAATTGTGCCTGTTCTAAGGTACTTTTTTTGTTATCCTATTATCCTAAATTTCATTCTCAAGGGCGTTCCTAAAGGAAGGATCTGTGAGGGTGAGTTTAATTGGCTTTATCTTAGGATTGCTAGATTAGAGCAATATTCTTGAATTTCTAACAAAGTATTGTTTAGAGCCAGATTCATTTCTTATGTTTATCGATGGTGATAGAATTGTTGACGCAACACTTGTTCCAGACATTAAATCTTCCTCACCTCTACTTGACGCTTTTCCACCGTTCCCAAATATTCAGCAGTTTGATGTTGATGTCAATTTACGCCGCATATTCTATGTAACAGAGTCTCCCATTGGAGCAAATATTAGCTGGTTTTCAATTACTCAACCAAAACAACCTAGACAAATTATAAATGTTGAACGTCTTCGGACGACCGAGCTCCGTGAAGCGAATCGACATATATCTGATATGCGTTTAGATTGGTTTTCTCAAAAGGTTACCAAGAATGACTAAACATAATAATTTTTGAATCCTAATTGTAGGTCTACTGGACAACTGGTAGAAGCGGCAAGGTTTATGCATATGATATTAATGGAAATCATATAATGACGATAGCAAATGGTGACTGGACCTATGCTTTAGTAACTTAATTTTAGTTTAATAAACAACTTATTTATTCAGGCTATTGACCCTTGCTCAGGACTTATTTTTTGGTCTGACAGTGGTTACAAAGTCTCAGGTTTAATTTACTTTTTAATAGAATAATATGTAGTTTCAGTCATTAAGATTTTTTTTAAATAAAAGGTGGTTCTTATGAGCCAAGGATTGAGCGTGCGAATATGGCTGGAGGTATACGACGAATCTTAGTGAGGGATGATTTAAGTCTTGCAGCAACACTAGCTGTAGATTCACGTGAACAACGCCTTTATTGGGCTGATGTTAATCGATTGGTTTACTTATTCAAGTTTAAAGAAATTATTATTAATTTCAGAGCATAGAGTCGATCGACTACGATGGAAACAACAGACGACTGATTGGAATCGGCTTCCGAGCAAAATCATTGGACATTTGGGAGAATTGGCTTTATATAAGTGATCCGCTTTCAAATGGAATTTTCCGAATGAATAAATTTACTGGGAACTCTTATGAGAATGTTGTATCTGATCATCGAAGGTAAATTTGAGCTAATTTAAGAAACAATAAGTGTAGCTTCAAATTTAGTCCTGGTACCTTACGTGTTTTTGCCTCCGAATCTGACATTCGCACTCGAAATCAATGGTGTAGCGAGCGAACCTCTCATTTGTGTGAGAAGAACAATGGCGGATGCGAGCAAGTATGCCTCATTGTTGCTGTTGATGAGCTTGAAGGTACTAGTGGCAGTGGAACAGGAAGCACTATTTCAGCACATAAAGTTAAATGTGCTTGTAACGACACTTTCCATCTTGTCAAGCAACCCGGTGAAGAGTTAGCTACACAATGTGCATCAAATGACGCCACTTCTTCCTCTAAATCTAGTGAAAGCTGCGAAGGCCCTTACAACTTTCAATGCGTTGGTGATGGCCATTGTATTGCATTAGACAGGACTTGTGACGGGAAGATGGATTGTTTGTCATATAATAATATCAATTAATTGATTATTATCATAAATTTATAGGTGCGGATTCTTCGGATGAATCGCCAAGCTATTGCTGTAGGTTTAAAATTTTATATTTAATTTTAGATTGCTTGACTTTTAAACTTATTTTAAGTCGTACGATTCTGTCCTGAGGATTATTTCATGTGTGCAAATCGTCGCTGTATACAAGAAACAGGACGTTGCAATGGTGTTAATGATTGTGGCGATCACTTTCAGGTCAGTATTTTATATCAATTAACATACAACTAATTAATCATTAAAACAAGAATCACCTAGAAAACAAATATAGTTAAATAAAAATTAGGTCTTTTCATTACTTTTCAGGGTACCTCCTCCGATGAAGCCGATTGTGAGAACTTCAAACCAGGCAGCCGCCCAGGTAGCAATGGTGCTAGTACTTTAACGGACATTGTATGTCCACTGGGTTCATTTGCTTGCTCAAATGGTCATTGCATCAACCAAAGTCGTGTTTGTGATGGTCATATTGATTGCCAGGATGAAAATGTGTTTTTTATTAGATAATTTTTAAAATTCTGTTTCAGGTTTCTGATGAAAATAGCAAAACCTGTCCTGGGTTACCAATTGATTGTCGAGGGGTTCGTATCAAATGTCCCAAGACGAACGTCTGTATCCAGGTAATAATAGAGATTAGTTAAAATTAAGCTTGATTCATCCTTTTTTAGCCTTCCGATTTATGCGACGGTTATGATGATTGTGGGGACTTGGTATGTTAAATACTTTGTGCTCAATATTTTAAACACTAAATTCTAAGTCGGATGAGCAATCATTGTTTTGTCTAAATCAACCATGTTCAACACACTATGCACGTTGTCCATCTGGTCGGTGTATCCCAGAAACATGGTTTATTAGAATTTTTTTGTCCTAAATGTTATGATTGTCTAGGGTCTGTGATGGTGATATTGATTGCGCTGACGGTGGATGGGATGAGGTAAATACTCGTCTATGTATTTATTAGATTTTAGACTCATACTAATTGTACGGACACTAATGGAAAACGTGTTTGTGTTGGAAAATATTTGTTCCAATGTGATAATTCTAAATGCATTTCACGTGCATTTATTTGTGATGGAGAAGGTATGGCATATTAAACCCTTTGTTTTATTTCATTCTCCTTATGCATGCCATTTGTTGTATATTATTTTCTTTTTTTAGATGATTGTGGAGACGGTAGTGACGAGTCAATTGCTCATGTATGTACCATATTTTTATACATTCCCTAACGTAAACATATTTTTAGAGCTGTGGAAACAGAACATGTACGGAAGATGAAGTATCGAGCAATCGTTTCTATTTTTACTTTTAATTTTTAGTTTAACTGCAAATCCAATAAACATTTGGCACAACCTAAATATGAATGTATTCCTAAAACGTGGCTATGTGATGGAGATGTCACTTGTGTTGGTGGTGAAGATGAAAGTGAGGCTCTTTGTGGCGTGGTTAAGAAACCTTGTAACAAAGGTAAAAATCATGCAGTTTAATTTAGTTTCATTTATTTTATGTTAGGAGAATTCCGTTGCACAAACAATAATTGTATACATGCATGTGAGTTACCTTTTTATTCTCGCGTTATAAATTTTAATTAACCTTCAGCATGGGTTTGTGATGGCGACAATGTAAGCTAATTAATAGCATTATTTTCTTATTTTTTTCAAAGGATTGTTTGGATGGATCTGATGAGCATGCGAATTGCAGTAAGTTATATCATTCTGGTTAATCATAATAATTATTATGTTTTCTCGATTTAGCTTATCAAACATGCCAGCCCGAGCTTTGGCAGTGTAAAAATCATAAGGTTTGAGAGTTAATAATCAATAAACATTTTTATTTAAATTTTTTAAAGTGTATTCCAAACTGTGAGTTTAATTTAATTTTGGCTTCATAGATAAAATTTCACTTAATGTATTTACTATTTATCAGCTTGGCGTTGTGATGGAAATAGTGAGTCCATTTTTTAGCTTCATTATATAAAAGAATATCAATCTTGATAAAATATATATTTTAAAGCCGACTGTGATGATGGTAGTGATGAAAAGCAATGTTCACCCGAAGAAATTTCTTCCCATAATCTTACAGGACTCGCTGCTTCCACTTTGCTCTCTGGTACTTTAAATTGTGCCGACTCTCAATTTGAATGTCAGAATGGGCAGTGCATTGAAAATAAAAAAGTGTGTGATTCCAATTACGTAAGTTAATATAACTATGGTAACTGATTATGTTTTTTATTTCTCAGGATTGTTCAGACCGCTCAGATGAAAGTCCAAATTGTTGTGAGTAATTTCGTTAACAAATGTATCAATTTATTTAAATATTTTTTAATAATTAGTTGTGAATGAATGCGAACAGAAAGAGCATCCACTTTGTGAACAAAACTGTGTTGACTTACCAATTGGTTACAAATGCTTATGTGATAATGGATTTCACATCAATCGTGCAGATAACAAATCATGTTTAGATATAGACGAATGTTTAGGTTCGTGGACAGTTAATACTTAAAATTAGTTTCTTCAATTTAAAGAAGGATTATCACTCTGTTCACATTTTTGTGAAAACAAACAAGGAAGTTACAAGTGTTCCTGCCCTGAGGGAATGACTTTGAATGTTGACGGTTTTAACTGTAAATCTAACGCAGAGGTGATTGAGTTTAATAGAAATCTTTTAAATCCATTCATTCTCATATTTTTTTCTATTGTACGACATAACATTCCATTCAAAATATATTTTTTCTTAGCATTTTTAATCTATCTCATTAAGAAACCGGAGCCTTATTTGTTGTTGGCGAACAAGCATTATATACGATTTATTTCAATTGGTTTTTATTAAACTTATATGATATAAAAAATTCAGATGGATCCCGATATGAACTTGTAGCTCAAGGTTTTGAAAATCTGGTTTCAATGGACGTTGATCCGGTTGAAGAGCAAGTCTATTTGCTTGGTATAATTTTAACTTTTTATACATACTTTTATTTCTCTAGACGCAGGAAAATTGCGTATTTATCGTAAATCACTCCATAAACTTAGTGAAGCACCGAGCAGCTATGAACAAATTATGCGTCACAATGTTTTCGGAATTGAAGGAATCGCCGTCGATTGGGTTGGCCGGAAATTATACAGTTTGAATAGACAAGATAGAGCGTTACGTGTTTGTGAATTAGATGGAAAATTTTGTCGCACTCTTATTCGTGATAGAATTGCACAACCAAAAGTTAACCTAAGATCTATTTCTTTTGAAATTATTTTTCAGGCAATTGTTGTTCATCCGAAGCGCGGTTATCTATATTACACTGAATGGTTTTTATTTTTTTAGTGTTTCAAAATTTTATATGTATTTACTGTTTACAGGTCACTGCAGCCATATATTGCTAAGATGGCTCTTGATGGGTCAGCGCCATATGGGAGGGTAGATCCTGTAGTTAAAATCGCTGAACGCGATTTAGGCTGGCCTAATGCTCTTGCTATCGATTACTATTCCGATAGACTCTTTTGGGGTGACGCACATCTTAATGAAATTAACTGGATGGACCTTATGGATGGTTTTCACCACCGGCATAAAGTTCCAGCAAAGGGAACCTCGCATGTCGCATCTATCACAATTTACAACGAATTCCTGTTCTGGAGTGATTGGAATTTAAGGCAAGTTATTCGAGCTGATAAATGGACTGCTAGCAATGAAAGTGTCCTTGGTTAGTTTATTTTAGGTCATTTTTGATTTTCTACTACATATTAATTCAAGTTACTACTTTACAATTACCAAATGAACTTCGTATGGTTCATCCCTTGAGACAGGTAAACTAAAATTTATGAATGATGTTAATGTGATCTTTTAAGCCTTTCTGGCCAAATCCTTGTGGTGATAATAATGGGGGTTGTTCTCATTTATGTCTCATTGGTTCGGGTGGGGCAAATTTTTCATGTGCATGTCCGGATCAATTTTACTTACTATCAAATGGCCGCGACTGTGAAGCTAACTGGTAATAATTTTTTGAAATAAATTCTGATTGTTTACATATACAGCACCTTACGACAATTTGCTTGTTCTGGCAGTGATTCAAAATGTATTTCCAAACTATGGTATTGTGATGGCGAAAAGGCAATCCATTTTTATTAAACTATCATTTTTTACTTTATACTAACAAGGGAACCTTTCGAACTATGACCAAAAAGTTCACTTCAGAATACATACCATCGTGTAGAGCAAGGTCGGTTTACTATTGCTAATTTTTGGGATTTTTGGCTGCGACCCCAAAATTACAAAGTTACAAACGCTCAAAGTTTGACACTTTTGGAGCGTTTGAGTCACCTTGTAAAATGCAAGTCTTCAGCATTTCTTTCATTACTATATAAGTTGAAAAAAAATTTTTCATTCCAAATTGTTTGTGGTGTAGTGGTAGTGTCCCCTCCTGGCAATTATGGGTCATTGGTTCGAATCATTTTGAGAATTTCTATTATTTGTATATAAGGAAAAATGGAAAGAAAAAACAACGAGAGATAAAGGAAGGGAGGAAAAAGAAAAAGGAATTAACTGAAAAATAAACTAATACTCAACAAGCCCAAAAGTGTCAAACTTCGAGAGCTTGTAACTTTGTAATTTTGGGGTCGCAGCCAAAAATCCCAAAAATTAGCAATAGTAAACCGACCTTGCTCTACACGATGGTATGTATTCTGAAGTGAACTTTTTGGTCATAGTTCGAAAGGTTCCCTTGTAAACAGATAGTATATTTTTTAAGGACTGTATTGATGGTGAGGATGAGCCTGGTCGAGATATTTGTGGTACGTTGTAGAGCAAATCTTAAAGTTACATTTTAAATTGTCTATCAATTTCTTAAGGCGATCGCATTTGCCCTGTTGGCGAATTTCAGTGTTCAAATCATAATTGGTTTAATAAAAATATTTTATAAATACAATTAATTTAACTAACTTTTTTATCTTCTAGTACACGTCCATTCCAAATATGCGATGGACAAGGCAAGATTTATTTATGCTTTTTTAAACTATTTATTTTCAGATGATTGTGGCGACGGTAGCGATGAGCGTGATTGTGTAATTTTTCTAACGTCTTATTTTTAATCAGGACTAAACGTTTCAGGATAAACCTTGCGATGATTGGATGTTTAAATGTTTAAATACTGGGAAATGCATTCCCAAAGGTTTTACATGTGATGGCGATGGTATTTTAAGCATTTTTTTTTTTTAATTTGATTTACGTATTTGTAGATGATTGTGGTGACAGAAGTGATGAGGTTATTTCTAAAAATATTAATCTTAAACATATAAAATTAATTTATGTTTAGTCAGAACATATATGTAAGAATGCATCGAGAAACTGTACCGCTGAGGCATGATTTATGAATTGCAATGTTTACCACATATTTATTCTAGGAATTCCGCTGTTCTAATCATAAATGCATTCCTAAAAGGTTTTGTTAAAAACCATATTCTCATAAAGAATTAAGCCAATTCTAGTTGGAAATGCGACAGCGAGGGTGAAAAATTATTTCGTATTTTGATTACTAAATGTTAATTTGTAGATGACTGCGGCGATGGCAGTGACGAACCAAAACCTGAATGTGATAAGGTCGAATGTCCTCGTGGTTGGTCTCGTTGCTCTAATTCTTACCGTTGTGTTCCCGATTGGGCATTTTGTAATGGGCAGGATGATTGTCGTGATGGGTAAACTTACAATTGTTATCTAATTATTTATTTTAGCTCCGACGAGCAACCTTCACGTTGTCCTGCATGCGAAGAACAAGGTGAATTTCGATGTGCCACTACTGGTAAATGCATCCCCAAGCGATGGATGTGTGATAGCGAAAACGGCATGAGAATTTTAAGAATTATTTATTTCAATTATTTTTAAAAAGTTTAGATTGTAGCGATAGTTCTGACGAGATTGATGAACAATGCGGTGGTGAGGCTTTATTCTTATGTTAGTCTATGAATACTCTTAAATAAGGTACCTCACGTCCTTGTTCTGAATCAGAATTTCGGTGTAATGGTAATTATGCTATAAAATGTTTTAAAATTTGTATTGTTTTTAAGAGGGCCGTTGTATTCCACACGCAAAGGTTTCTCTTTTTTATAGTTCGAAAATTTGTTAAGGTATGCGATGGAACAATGCAATGCAATGATGGGTTGGATGAATCACAATGTACACTTCGAAAGTGTGCTGATGGTTTTCGCAAATGCGGTTATTCATTAGAAAATTTTAATTAAAAGTTCTTTCGATTAAAGATGATGGAACATGTATACTTGAGCATAAGTGGTGTGATAGGAAGTACTGTGATTATCTTACTTACTTTTAAATGTAAATTTCTTTAAATTTCTTTAACAGACGTGATTGCGTAAATGCCTCAGATGAGATACACTGCGATGATTACGTAAAAATTTTGTATAAAAATTTTTCCATTATTTTAAAAATATTTTTAGCAAAACAGAAGGCATTGCTCGCCTAATGAATTTGGTATTTCCATTTAAATCTAATCTTATTTGAATAATATCATAGAATGTTCGAACAGTGTGTGTATCTCTCGAAAGTTTATGTGTGATGGAGATAACGGTGAATGTTTTATTTTTCTCAATTTGAGTTTTAATATATTTTCCTTTTCTTAAAATTAATTTTACATTTTTTAAAAGATTGTGGTGATAATTCTGATGAAACAAATGATCAGTGCAAAATTGCTCTGTATGTTATTAATAATACAAAAGACTAATTTTTATTTTTGTAATTAAGATGTGATCCACCTCTACGTTTTCGGTGTTCCCATTCAAAACTTTGTTTGAACATACTTCAGCTCTGCAATGGGTTAAATTTTAAGACCTATGAAAATATTTAACATTTCAATTCCCAATTTATTTATAAGTTATGAAAAAAATTAATTTAGCTTTAATGACTGTGGTGAGCACGATCATTCAGATGAACATCTTTGTATTATTAAATTTTACCTTAAGTAAAAGTCTTTAACGTTGTAGCAATGTGCTCTTCTTTCTCTGAGTATGGAGATTGCTCAACTGATGAATTTAAATGCACTAACGGCAAGTGTATTAGTGCATCTTTGGCATGTGACAGGAAAGATGGTACTTTTAATTTAAAACAGATAAATTTTTTTTGTTCTTACAATTAGAATATATTTAAAAAATACATATTAAGATTGTGGGGATGCTACAGATGAGATTGGTTGTATCAAGCAAAATGGCAAAAACTGCCTCTCACACTCGGATAACGGAGGATGTCAGCATCTTTGTAATGATGTACAGGGTTTCTTTAAATAAAAATGTCTAATACATTTTTTCCTTTAAAATAGACGGCTACTATTGTCACTGTAGAGATGGATTTACTACCGGTGATCCTATTTTATTCTAGATTTAAAAATGGATTAACTTCAGATCCGGGAAATCCTTTTGATTGTATTGATATTGATGAATGTAAAGGCAACAACACTTGTTCTCAAATGTGTTTAAATACAAAAGTTAGTTTTGAAATTAATCTTTATTTTAAAAATTAAGGGCTCATATTTATGTAAATGTGTCGATGATTACAGTTCAGGCGTTGTTATTGGCGCTATGAATGGAAAAGATTGTCGCGCCAATGGAGAAGTATTCGTGACATATTTAATCAAAAAATTTTTTATTTTAGCACCCATTGATTATGATTGCCTCAGATGACAAACTCCTTCAAGTAGCTATATTCTTATTGTTTCCTTCAGTTTATACTATTTTAGTTGACTCTAGTTGGTTCTCGAGGACGTGTTATTGCTGCTACTAGGAAATCACCATCCCTTCAACAACAGAGCATTGGCGCAGTTGAATTTGATCCTAGAAGAGAACTTGTAAATATTTTTGAACATTTTGAATGTCATTCGTATAAATTTTATTTTAAGATGTTTTGGTTGGATACATATCAAAGAGTATATTTTTAACTTTCTAAATTATTTATGAAATATAAACATTATAGAAATTGTTCCGCTCTTCTCTTCCTAAAGGCAATCAATCGGTTTTCTATATATGTATTTTATACTTTACATTTTAAATCTACCTTTAAGCATGAGGGACAAGAGTTATTAGTAAACTTTGGCGACTATATTTCACCTATTAGTTTATCTGTGGACTATTTGACAGGGTTTTTAATTTAGAATATAATGCTTTATGGATAACTTGTTCTAGAAATTTGTACATCACTGCCACTGTTAGCGATGAAAAAATTTCTGAGAAATCGGCACTTGCAGCAGCAGCTGGCAGGCGAAAAAAACGATCGAGTGAAGGCGTTCACAATTTTTCTTCTGATGGAAATGGAGTTATATATGTTACATCCTCCGATGGAAGATATCGACGCACGGTTTGTGTTGAACTCAAATTTCATTTTTAATATTTTCCAATAGATTATTTCTGGACGTTTGCAACTTCCAACAGCGATTGTTACTTTACCGAAATTAGGACGAATATGCTTTGCAGATTCAGGGTTCGAGGCTAAAATTCAATGTGCCGACATGGATGGAAACAAAAGACAGGTTCAATTTTTCCTACAATTTTTATTTTCAATATGTTTATTCTAATTCGGTGCACCGACATTTGTGCCGCGACATATGCGCCGAAGACTTTTGCGCCGCACGACATATGCGCCGACGACATTTGCGCCGCGCGACATTTGCTGCGCGATTAGATTTAAAAAAAATAACGAAGTATTTATTAATTGAATTTTAATCTTTATTAAAAAGGATTTTTTAATGTATTAACTGACACCAAGGTTGATCTAAATTAATTGGACACGTATCCATAGATAGGTTTCACTCCTCAGGTACTTTTTAAGGCTGAGTGAAGACATGCTCATGGATAAAGTATTAAAAAAGGTTAAAACCTAAAGGGATAGATACATGATTCGAGAAAGAACGGTGATCTGTTGACCCCAAATGAGGAAGTATTGTAGCAGGTCCCATAGATTCAAGATCCTTTGATTTTTTCTTTTTTAACATTTAATTTTTATTTTAATTAATAAATACTTCGTTATTTTTTTTAAATCTAATCGCGCCGCAAATGTCGCGGCGCTAATGTCGTGCGGCGCAAAAGTCGCGGCGCAAATGTCGTCGGCGCAAAAGTCTCAGGCGCAAATGTCGCAGAACCCTAATTCACTCTTAATTATTATAATACCGTAATTATTTTACATACTACCTCTTATCATTATTTTAGACAATCATAAGCGATCTCATTTATTCACCAACAACAATGGCAATAGATGAAGGACGTAAGTAAAGCATATTCTAAAAATATTTAATCTAATTTCGATATCTCGTTTTAATTAATAATACTCAAGGTGATAACCGAATCTACTGGAGCGATCCTAAATACCACAAAGTAATTAGTCCTATTTAATCTATTCTATCAAAATAATTATTTTTCTAAGGTAGACTCTTGTCTTCCTGATGGTTCGCGTAGATTAACTAGTGGGTGAATTAAAAAATAAATTCTAGACAGATTTATTATATTAGTTGCTCGGGACATAAGAACTCCCTGGGCTATTGATGTTTTTGAAAATCATCTATTTTGGACGTCGGGAGAGCCGATAAACGCGGGAACTTCAGGTTTGTTTTATAGTTTCCTTTAAATGAAGGTTTGTTTTTCATATGTTTTTTTAAATATTTAGTATCAAGAGAGTCGCAAAATTTGTATGTTCAAGACAAATTTGGTCGAGGTAGAATTCAAATAATTGCTAGTGCTATAGATGATGTACACGCGTTGAGGATACAACAAAGGTTTATCTTTTAATTATCCAATTTTACTCACTTTTTTTTAGATTCTCTAGAGACATGCTTCGCGCTGATAGTTCTTGTGCAAAGGCACAGTGCTCTCACTTATGTGTCGAGTTACCTTCAGATGGATTCAGATGCCTTTGTCCAGACGGAAGTACACAGTTCGATGTTAGCCATATTTAATTACTAATAATAAAATCAAATTATGTTTCTCTAATTTTTTGTTTAACTATGTATCGAGATATTGACTTGATTTTAGGATGGTACCTGTGGTTCTGCTCGAATAGAAGAGTTGCCGGTTTTCAATATAATTCTTACAAATATTTGTTCTTACAATTAGATGCCCAAACAATGTTCATGTCAAAACGGCGGACATTGCCTTTTGGACGGGACTTGTGCTTGTGGCGATTTCGAAGGGGAATTCTGTCAAAAACCATCATCAGTAAGTAAAGTTCTATATCCGTTATTAATGTTGTTTTTAGGTCAGTAGACAATTGATCGGACGATTTGGTATATGTTATTTTATTTGTAGCATTTTTAATAATAAACTAAACTTTTAGGAAACGGTTCTTACTATGCTTTACTATTGATGTTCGCGATGCTAGTATGCTTAGCGGTGATTTTTTCCCTATTTTTAACTAATATAGATGTTAAAAAATTAAACACTAAAATTAATTTATAATGATATAGATTATGACTGTTTTCTCTATCCTGGTTTACAAACGCAAAAGTGTCCTAAACAAGAAAAAATTGGCTTCTGGTGAAGGATCTTCAATTGGTGTAACTTCTGTAGTTACATTTCATGGAAACGTAATTTCTTTCTCAAATCCTGTTCTTGATGTAGATAGACAGATGCAACAACAACAACACGATAATGTATTATTTTATTCTACTAAGACTTTAGAATTCTAACAAATTCCTATACTTATGAAATTTTTAGACCCTTGTTGAGGAGTTGCATTCTTCTCCTGTAAAGTTTTCACAAAGCAGGGAAATTTCTGATGTACTAACTACAACATTCACGAATCCTGTTTATGAACATACTGAAGCTCTTGATTCATTTGCTGATGATTCTAACAGTAGAAGATTAAAACTGGGAAATGCTGACACGGGCAAAATGTGGAGTCTAGTCCAAAAAAATAAAAAATTAATTTTTTATTTCAGAAATCCGGTATTTGAAGAACAGCACGAATCAAAAAATTGATCTTAATTTTGAGATGATATTAATTATCACTTTCTCCGATTAATTTTTAAATATAGTATACTTTATAATATAATAAAAATAATGTTTATTCAATCAATCACCGGAATGGATGATTTTGTTAAGAATTATAATTGTGCGTATTGTTTTACAACGAATAATCGGGGGTTGTTCATATTTTTAATTCAGACTCAATATGTATTAAATTCGTTGATTGATTATAGAGACCGTAATTTTGAAAAAACCGGGTCCGGGAACGCAGGAAATTTAAAACCAGGATGACCGGGATGGACCGCGAAACCGGGAAACGGCCCGGGAACCCGTTCCGGTCTCTAATTGATTCGACAACGCACAGCACTTTCACTTAATGGGCGCACGCGTCAAAACTACTTATTTTACTATTTCTACGTTCTCTCGATCTCTAACCAGCTCTCTTTATTTCTCACAATCTTTTTTTACAAAAAAGTTAAATCCTACATGATAAACTTTAAAATCCAATATCTCGACTTTTCGTTAACCGATTTTAATTTCGTTTAACCATTTCATAGATTATAGTTTTAAGAATGTTTTAAGCTCAAAAATAGAGAGATTCACGCATTATAAAATTTTACGCATTGTAAAGTTTTTTGCTATTCTAGAAGTATTAAAATGCCTAGAAAAACCAAAAATAGAAGATTTTATTCTAAAATTGGGAAGGAAGGAAATGGAAAAAAAGACAGAAAGAAAAAATTAAACGACAAAAAAGCGGAGAATGCAAGAAGAGGAAAGAATAAGTGTCAAGAATATGGTCAAAAAATCCAAGGTTTTTTTTAATTTTTCAATTATTTTTTATTTTTATTATGCTTAATTATCTTCACGATAGAGGTTTCAATGATTAATTGAAAAAACCTTGTTCAAAATAATATTTTAATAAATTTTATTTTCATTTTTTATATTTTACCTAATAAAATCCTATTTTGTATATTTTCTTTCTTCTGACCATTTCATACCTTTTTCTTACTGGCGTTTTCTATTTTCCTTTTGTTAAGTTAGGCGCTCAAAAGATAACGTGTACTAGAGAAAATAAGAGTTCGCGTAAATTTAAATTTTGGCATAATGGAAGGAAAAGATTTAGCTAGTTTTGACGCGTGCGCCCATCAAGTGAAAGTGCTGTGACAACGTTGTTTTTCGCCGGAAGGTCCCAGAAGAGTATCGTCGAAAGATATTTACCGAAAGATTATCGGCCAAAAGAGTATTTGCCAAAAGAGTATCGTTATAGTTTAGGGAAGCCTCTTTCGGCGAGACTCTTCTGGCAAAGACTCTTTTGGCAAATACTCTTTCGGTGATACTCTTCTGGCGAGACTCTTCTGCCCCTGCCGTTGTTTTTTACTTCTGATTTTGTAAACATTTGTAAAAATTTTTTTGATTTCCATGACGTCGTACATTAGTAGTTAAACAACTTGTAAATACATTTTACTAAAACAAATTCATATCTTCAATAATAAAATAATAATCTTTAGCTAAAGGTTAATCTAGTGAAAACTAATATTTATAATACATACATATGTTTATTCTTATTTAATAAAGTTTCGTTTACGTCAAACTCCTCAACCCTAAATTAAGCTGCAGCATATGAGATGACTACACCATACATTGGCAGTAAAATTTCATTAATTTCGCAATTGGATATTCGATATGAAGGCTTCTTACATAAAGGTAGAATATGATGTTAATGTTTAAAATAATAATGCATTTCAGTTGATCCTGTCGAATCGACAATTTCACTCTCTCGAGGCAAGCTTGTTCTAAAGATTTTCTTCAAATTGATATTAAAATACTTTAGTTCGTTCGTTTGGCACAGAAGATCGATTAGCAAATGTCTCGGTTCCTGAACGGAAAGAAGTCTATGATTACATAATATTTAAGGCTAGCGATATCAAGGATTTAATAGGTTAACTTTTAATACATCTAATATTAAGACCGTTAACATTCTATATTCTGAGTTGTCATAAGTACTATTTGTTAGTTTGTGACACTCCAAAGCCGATGCCTGATGTGGACGATATTACCTACGATCCTGGTTACTTTCAGCTTTACGAAATGAGCTTACTAATTTTTTATTAATATTTTAGCCATTATCTCTGTTTCAAAACAACCTATTATGCCCTCGTCTAATGAACAACGTCATGTTATTCAAGGTTTCGTCAATTGGAAAATTCTTTAAATGATCTTAAGATTCCGAAACATCAAATCGTGACCATTTAGATTCACGATATCAACAGTTAAGAGAATGTTCCACAAATGAACAACCGCCATTACGTGGAATTGGCCAGTCACATCAATTCCATCAACGGAGTGCCATTCATGGACAACATCAATCTTCTCACAAATATACCAATATGAGGCAAGAGCCGCGCCTTTTTCAGTCACAAGGTTTATTTAATTCTACAGGATTTTAAAATTCTAACTTAGGACATCAGCAACGGCAATATCATGGTGTAGATCATCGTACGCGTCACCAATGTTATTATTACAATCAGCAAGCACGTGTTGAAAAGAAATACGATGATTTTGATTTTGAAAAGGCAAATGAAGACTTTCTTGAATCTGTTGATGGAGTTATCGATAATATGGCGCAAGTTGGTTTGGATCATTCTGATTCTCAACTTTCTCTAAATAAAGGTGAGCTACTTCCTAATTTTACTTATTGATTGTTAAATACGTTAGAAAGAAAGGGTTGAGATAAAATTTATTGTTCGTTCCATATACAGTTACATTAGATAAATCGCCAACTCTAGAAAACGATGATGAGCCGGTTAATAAAAAATCGATTCAATTTCATGGAAATTTGACCAGAAATGATGTTTACTATGATAAAAGTCGTTCTTTTTTTGACAACATTTCTTGTGAGTCTACAGAAAGAGAGGCTGGGTTTGTACTTCAATCTATTTTTTATTACATACTGTTCATTTTTAATAGGAAAAACAAAGTCGACTGGAAGAAAGAGGTAAACTATTAACTTAATCCTGCGACTTTTTCCTAACAAAATTTTCTGTTATCACATAAGCCAATTTTTAGCGTATTACAAACGAAGTGACATTTGGTCCCGCTGCAGTGCGAATGCATAATTTTCAAAGACGCGGCACACGAGGTGGTGCTGTGCAAAATCCTAGACGTGGTTATTTTTCCAGTAATCAACAACGTCGTTATCGAGCCGATTTATCTGGAAGTAATAATAATAGTGGTACTTTTGAAAGACTACCAACAAAGCAAAGCAAGGAAGCAAGAAATATTTCATGATTTATTTTAAAAGATTTTCATACATTTCTACTTTGAAAAGCTTAAGATGGCTAAATTTCAAGTTAATTTAATCCCTATTTCATTTTTTCATACAATATTTGGAACTTTTTGTGCTGCTTTTTTAATGCTTAAAAAACAGATGGAAATATACTTGATTTGACCTTAATGGTATCAGTTGTATTTCACTGTTAATAAAGTTTATTAGTGTTTTTTGCTTCAATTTTTTAAATACGTCTTTCCCTATACTAATCTAATATTTTTTTCTTTACTCTATTAAATTTATTTATATTATAGATTTTCCAATGATAGTAAAACTTGTTTAACATGCGGACAGCAAATTAATGATAAAAATATGCAGATTGAAGTGGAGGATCCAGAATTTGAACCTTCATTAGCTTTTCTAATGTAGATTGTGATGACGATAGATTCGTCTAGCTACAAGCATGTAAGTATACAATAGAAAATTTGTTCTTGTTTCTGTAACGCTTTGGACAATTTATGGATCTTTCAGATGGAAAGGAACAATCTTCTGGTATTGGAATGAGTCCGTTGCACAACAGGTTAATCGCATTCTTTCACAATGTCAAATGCCTGTATTACTGGTTAGCTCAAAAAACACTTAATTACTTTATTATTATATATTGCAGAAACGATTTATTATGGAATATCGAGAACAAATAAAAGAAAATGAATTATTCTCTAACTTCCTGTACCATTATGCCGTTAGACGTGATTTTAACCTTATTCTGACAAAGAGGTGTGTGCTCTTCTAAATTTTCTATTAAAAAGATAATTTCATTGATATATTTTGATCATCATATTATTTTTCTTATTTCAAAATAAGGAAGAAATTACTCATAAAAAAATAATTGTAAGTTATAATTTCTCATAATAGGTACAGTCAAAATCTTGTTAGTAGCATTTAGTATGGATGTAGATTATAGAAGGACAGCTTCCGAAAATTATTTAATATGAATCAAGAATGGTGGCTTAAAGGGAAAAATTGCCATTGTAGGTTTGCTACTAGCAAGTTCCGACTACTACTTCAATATCAATTGAGTTTTTGAATATTTTTATTTTCAGATCCTGCCTTTATAGAATAGTAGTTTATAACAGTTTTCCGATTATTCTGGCAATGGAAGTTGATGAGTTTGGTCTAATTGAGCAATAATTTTTACAAGTCGTTGGCGAACTCTCTGTAAGTTTTATTTTCTTTTAATTAAAACCGTGCGTAATTAAACTATGGAGTGATATTCGTAATTTCAATTTTTTATATATTTCGTATTAAATTGAAACCTTTTGATCATCCGCAGTACAGGCAATAATAAGAGACTGAAATTTATCATCTGTAAAAAGAAAGGATTATTTTAAGAATTTTAGATTGTTATGGGCATGAGAAATTTACCAATGTGTCCGCTTTCTTCCGGCATACAAGCATTGAGAAAGCCTTGGATTTTAGACTTTGTTTTTAGAGTGTCATTCACTAGTGCCGCGCATATTACCTTTAATTAATTATATCTATTAGCACTAAAAAAAACTACGTCGTTGACATGTTTTAGGGCTTGATCCTGGTGCTCATCTCGAGGCGTATTAACACAAATGTCGACAGAGCGGCAGCGGGTTATAATTCGATCAACATTTATTACTAACTCATCCCGGTCACCTAATTTAAACTTGTAATATTTTTTATAACGGCCATTAATTTAAACAACCCTGATCTAATTTTAGAAATGAACCCGACAGTTTTATATTCTGGAGCGCGTCCAAAATTAATTCCTTCTCTTGTTCCAAAAACGCGGCATTCTCTCTATACAAGATGTGTAAATTCATACCTGACTATTTCCTCACCTAAGAAATTCGACTTTTCGTTCCGTATCATCTAAAAATTGAATTAGATGTTCGTTATTATTATCCAAAGGAGTGAAGTGGTTGTCAGACTCTGTATCTATTAATTCTTTCCCTTTATCATCGCATTTGTTATTTTCAAATATTTCAGATACTTCATGAGACTTTACATCTTCTGATGAGGAGTATGCCTCATTTTCCACTTTACTGGTCTGTTGAGGTGCCGGTAATGGAATGGCAGGTGCGAGTAATGGAATCGCTGTGGGTTTCTCATACTCTCCTTCTGTTGTTATCCTTCCATCACCGTAATCATCAATTACAATGTCTGGAACAAGTTTAAGCAGGTTGGTGTTATTTGAACAATTTTGGTCTAAAAATCAGAGTTAAATCAAGCCGTTTCAGGTATTTTAATATATGGGTGTTTAATCCTAAGGATGTTTAAGTATTACCATTTTTCTGATATTTGCAGTTGGAGAAGCGGGTTTTCTTATCTGCTGGACTAAATCGTCGTAATTTGCCTGGAAGGCTATGTTCGTATTTATTTTCCATATTATTTCTTTCGAGTTTTTGTTCCTTTTGGTTTTCACATGAGTTTAGTTGTCGAATTGGAATTTGATGAATGGTGTCAAAGTTGCAATCCTGACCATTTTATATTAAGAATTATTTGAATCATGTTTTCGTACCTCATAATTATTTAACTTTGGTGGTGAGTACTGAGATGCCAAGTTTTGTTTTCTATGTATAGGTATTGAGCGCCCTTCACTTCCGTTTTCTAATGTATTACTTGTCGTGGGTTTATATTGTCTTCGATGAACTAGATTTGGTTCATCACGAAAAGTTGGATGACGTTCAATACCCCTGGAAAAATCATCGAAGAAATTGTCTTGAGCCTCATTAAAGAGATCTAATATTATTAAAATTTAGAGGGTTGTTAATAAATAACCTCTTTCTGTAAAACGTCTTTGAAATCCTCGTGGTGAATTAAGGTTCTCAAACGGATCACTAAAAAAATCTTCTGTAAATGATCTACGTGGAAGACCTGCACTGTTGATTCTTCCGATGTTACTTTTTTTCCTAAAATATTTTTAGCTATTTACGTACTATGTATCATATCTTGCAAAATGTAATATGTGTTCAAATTTCTGTTACAGAGTATTTACTACTATTGTCTATCGTAAATAAAAATTATAGAAGCGCCTCTTTTATGTAGGGTTTGCAAATTTTTGTTTAAAATTTTTTAGAACATACATAGTGTTAATATGCTGCCTATTTATCTCAATGGCTGTAGTTAAAATGACTAAATTTAACAAATATAAATAATTGTTTTCGTTATTTCACGATGATGTAATTAATGCAGAAATCTAGAAAAGAATAGCATGTAAAATTTTAATAATCTCGAAAAATCTATTAGTGATGGTGTCAAATGGGGTTAAAACTTTGAATCAAATATTAAATGTTGACTTCATTACGCACTAGGTTTGATTGAGTTAGGATATTTAATTCGCGACGTTCTCATACTCGTAAAAATAGTTATGCACGCTGTCAGTAAACTTTTTCAAACAAAATTGTTCACATCGTATTTTTCATTAGTTTAAACACGAACTAACAACCGTAAATTGATTGAAACAAAAATGGTTACACGCATTCGTGATGAAGGCTAACAATAAGCATTCACTCATGCAAAAATGTTGATCAAAAAGGCATTATCATTACGGTGAGACTTAAAGAACATCAAATTTTAACATGGGAATACTAGACTTATACTTTCTGCTTTGGTCCAAATGTGGATTTTTCCGCTTTAAATGCGGATTTTCATACATCTTACACATCATTATACACATAATGTAAAAATTATAAATTTCGAAAATCGACAACCTAAACTATTGAAATTGAACTTTCTTAGCATCTCTGCTTTTTTTTATTATATACCTATAAATACTATGTATTTTTCTACTCTCAAAATAGATTTACATACTTATGTAATATCTGGGAGTTCAAGATTTTATTCTTATCCTGCGACCTCACAGAATTTGGAAAATTTTTTATAATTTAATAATTTATCGTAATAGTGCTCTAACTAATGTTTTGAAAGTTCATAAATTTCGAATCACTAATTCTTCTCTCGTTTAACTGCTTTTTTTACTCTAGCTTAAAACTATTGGATAAGTAAATAGGACAAGTGTGAAACTTCTGTTGACTAAGAAATCATAATTATTTCTTTCTTTCTTAGATTGTAAATAATTTTAGGCATAGACACATAACAGAAGTTAGTGTAGGATTTTCAATGCAAAAGGATCAACTTTTCCATTCCTCTCTTACTCTTTACATCACAAGTTTACTTAAGAAAAATCGAACTTGCCATTAATTGATATCAACTATTTCTGCTAAAAATGTCCTGGCAAGATCTCGTCAACAATAACCTTATCGGTAAAATAAAAATAGAATGATAAAATTAAAAAAGTATTTAAATAGGAACTGGTCATGTCTCAAAAGCTGCTATCTGTGGACTCGATGGTTCTATCTGGGGAAAGTCAGATAATTTCAAGGTTTTTTCAGATTCACATTAATTATTATATAGTGAAATATTTTATTCATTAAAATATGAGAATCTATAAAATATATCAAATTTATTAGGCATCCATAAACTTCTAACCATGCTTTTACAGATAGACCAGGCTGAAGCAAATGCTGCAGCAAACGGATTTAAAAGTTAGGAACATAAATAAAACATGGGATTTGTTTTTTAGATTCAGATGGCGTGCTTGCTTCCGGATTGCGGTTTGAGGGAGAAAAGTAGGTTTTGTTAAGAACGCTTGTGATGTTTAATTCCTTTTTACAGATATTTTGTACTTCAAGCCGACCTTGAACGGATAATAGGTTTATTAACAAGGGAAATCTTGTTGTATTCAGAATATCATATTAACAATATCAAAAACCGCAGTTCAGCTTAAAATAAGGTATCGCATTAATTCTTTATCTGGTTGAAAAGATGTTTCGTGCGTCAAGAATACTACATATATTTACAGAATACATACAACATTTCCTTTGAAGCATAAGTATAATGAATAGTTCATATAATTTATTTTACATAGGCAAGAAAACAGCCAATGGTTTTTTCATCTACAAAACAGACAAAGGTAAGAAAAGTTCAAGGTGAAACTTAAATTAATAAAAATAAAAGATTCTCAGTTTACTAACATAAGTTCTAGAATTGACTGTTGATAGTTGAATATGAAATACAAATTTAATTTCTAGCTTTTATAATTGGCGTTTATGAGAGTGGAGTACAGCCTGAAATGTGCAGCAAAACCACAGGCGCACTAGCTGATTACTTTAAAAGTATCAACTATTAAAAATAGAAAAACAGATCTGCGAGTATTGGAGAATAAAGCCATAAAGTATTAAATAGTGAAATCGAATAAAGGAGGAGTGTTTAAAGGTCAGACAGAATTTCTAATTTAATCGACTTTAAACACACCCGTTTAAAATAGATTAATAAATGATCCTATTATTTTAAATAATCGAATTACATTACCTCACCATTAATTACTCTGCTGATTGTGAGCAAGTTGGTTCAAACTAATTATGAACTATGGTAATTTATCAACCATAAGCATTACAGGGATTAGGACCACAAAAAATAGGGGTAAAATATTAAGCTCGAGAGTAAAAATTTCGGAGGTCGAGAATTAGACTGAGACCGACAAATTTTTCAAAAATAATAAATTTTCACTTATCCGGTAAGTCAACACTTTAATGATTAGTTAAAAGGTGTTGCTGCTTTTTGTATTCTGAGGATAGATACTTTATTTGGAAGGTGTATTTATCAAAGTTTACTAAAACTCGATTCTGAGATAAAGGGTTTGGAAAATTAAAATTTTGAGAACAATTTATTTTTAAGGATGGTTAAATTGGAGTGCAGCCCCGTCCTCTGAAACCCCGATCCTCGATATTTTTAATAGTTTCTCCAATCCGAACCTCGACGTGCTTCCCCGACGATACCAGTCCCGATCCCGAAAAAATCGCTGTTCCCGACCAAACGCGCAGGTCTCCTCGTCGAGATTTCTGGGATGACAGGCGCGGGAGCATGTATTTAGTATTTAAGTTAATAAAATAATTTTTATTTTTTTGGCATTTTGTTTATCTTGATTAATAGCTTCTTCGCTTTTCGGATACTCCTCTTTTAAATTAAACCTTAAATTTAGTTTCAGCTTTATGGATTTGAATGATTTAGTCCATTTTTCTTGGCATTGTCAGGTTTGTTGGTCAAGTTGTGTAACTAGAATCGAACCTACAGGTTTCTTTACATTATATAAAAAAGATTTGGTAAAATAAGCCTTGTCTAAATTTTCGTAAATAAAATTGAAATTATTAATTTGGAAATAAATCTGATTGTGAGTCAGAATTATGTTTATATATAAACTAATAATTTAAAGGCTGGGAACAGCACAGCTTATTTTCTTTGGTGGTCTTTTGACGCGAATTCAAGGAGAAGAAAATAATCTTATTGGATGCGAAACGGACAAGATATTTGTTTGTCAATTATGAATGTTCTGGATTAGGTATTTTTTGTTTTATTTATTTTATCCTACTTTAAGTCAAGATTTTTAAATTTTTTTTAATGGTAAAATGACTACTTTACTATCACTTCTTTAATTCCTCATGTCGATACTTATTCTGCTTATTGTTAGTGACTTCAGATTTTCTATTTCTCATTGCATATATAACGTGAAACAAAATAGGTAAAAGTTACTTTAGGAACTATTCTCCTTGTAAATTTGCCTTTTAGTTAAGGAACCTTCTTTCAGCAAATAAAATATTCATATTATTTATGTGTTGTTAGAAAATTGCTTTATGTATTTTGCACTATATTATATGCTGCAAGTTTTTAAATTTCTATCATGTAAATTGATTTTATAAAAGTCCTTACCTATTATAGTCCATGCGCCTGATAAATTTTATTGAATTAGTATCATTATCTTTAACATTTCTACTTCTGTTTACCAACTTTATGTTATCTAAACTTTTCTTTTCATCATTATTATTATTCTTTTAATACATTCTACATATGATTAAAGAGTCATTCTTCTACATACATATATTAAGATAATTTCTTACTTAAAATGCACGCTTTTTTAATTTCCTTTACCACATCATACATATTATAGTGCAGATGAGAAACCTTTTAAGCTAAATTCCTCTTCCTACCTTTTTCTCTTTCTTGTTCTCTGTTAGATACCAGCGTTTGTTGCTATGAATGAGTTTTGCCACAGCAATACATTTATTAAAGGTAATTTCTGTTAATTTCAATTTGTCAAAATAAAGTTTAGATCGTGTTATTAATTTTTTTCATATTTATCATCCTTGATCTACAATGTAGGTATTAAATATGTATACAGTCATGCAAAAAAGGATAGGAGCAAGAAGATTGTTTATAGTCGCTGCTTATAACATTTATTGTAAGAATGGGAAAAGATATCAAAGAAAAATTTTCCTTTTTTCCGTGCCTGTATCTAAAATTATTAAATTTTTTTATAAACTTATTTAATACGTACATATGTATGTATATAACATTTATAACAATTTATATACCCGTAAAATGTCAAGATCTCGACTTTCTTCATTTAAAATTGGTACTTAATATTTTGATACACTGATCTCCGATTCATTTTATACAACTGTTGTGGTTAAAAAATTTTATTTACCTAACAATTTCTTCATTCAGCTCTTTCTCTAGTACATACATATGAATGTATATCTATTATTATATTTATAAATTTTTACTTTCCATTCAGTTATTTTAATATCAGTCATCTTTCTTAATTTTCGATATTATTTTAATATTCTAATTTACATCACTATCTTATTGAATATTATATTTTACTAAATTTTTTATATTTTCAGATTTGTTCATACATAAGCCTTTTAGCTGCCACATTCATTTACTATTAATGTCATATTTGCGGCAGTTATTAGCAAAAATAATTTCCTTTTTATTTATTTATTCATTAGTCAACGCCTACTTTTAAACCTAACAACGACTTACACAATCACTGTTCACAATAATTTTTTGCCAGTGTTGCTGATAAATGCATGGATTCAGACATTTTAGGCTTGGTGCTTCAAAATTTAAGGTTTGTCTTTAAATATTCCTAGGCTTATTTTTGAATGTATTAGTTGAATATACATATGTATAATATTCATTAAATATTGTTTTTTACTATTTATACTATTATTTTAGTAAACTTTATCTTTTAATTGTTTTTCTAACCGTTTCCGATTTACTTTATAATATATTTTTTTCATTACCCTTCCTTTTTCTTGCCTTTTTCATTTCCAAAAATTCTACCTCGCTGAATTTTCTTTCTTTTAACACCAAATATGTACAATTTCCTCTTCCCACGACCTTGCTATTTCCCTCCACTATCATAATAAGTATGTAGAACAACCGGAATGCCACTTCGTAAACCAATTTTGGAGCCTTTGAAACGCCTGTGGTGTCGATGGGGCGGAAGTGTGCGAAATTCCGTTGCTAAAATAGGGCCAAAAAAGAGGACAAAAGTGGCAAACATATACATATTTATATGTTTTTAAAGCTTTTATTAAATTGCTCTTCCTTTATTTTCTATATTATTAAAAAAATCGCTTTTTCCTTACTTTCAAAAGCACAAAAAAGGTCGTAACTTGCTCATAAAAAGACTACGTTTATAATTAACCAATTTACTTAAAAATAGGTAAAATATCATTAGTCTTTTCTAGCATCATTATGATTTATCTCTATATATAAAGAGTTAAAATTTAGAATTCCTGGTTCTACTCATTACATGGTTTGCACTATTTATTGTTTTCTGTTTTCTCTTTTCATTATTTACCTTTCAGGCTTTGTAAAGCTTTCAAAATTTGGTCAACCCTTTTTATATTGAAATAATTTGCTACATGTACTGAATACATTTTAGCCCTAGGCGATATTTCAATTTTTCTTGTTCTCCATCTTCTCATTTAATGATACTTGCCTATTTATGTACATCCAAATTTTAGTCATCCAATTTGCAGTCCTCCAATTCTCTTCGCCTTCACTTAATAAATTTATTTTCTTATTTTACTTTATAAGTTAGAAAAGTTGATTACTTGGCAAAATAGACCCATTTACTTTCTAAATGAACTTCCTAAATATCTTATGCAGTTCTTTAAATTTTTTTAAATAAACCATTGGAATTTCACTCATCTGTTTACATTCCTATACTACTAATCTTTCAAATTTAGCCATAAAAATTCAAGTTTATTTTATTGCAATTCATTTTTCTTGTATAGCCTTATCCTTTTATATTATACCTAACTAGCCCATAATTCTTAAGAAGGAAAAAGCATCCAGCTGTTAATAAATACCTACATATTTTCATTTTATGTGAAAATGTGTTTCGATTTTTTAATTACTTTTGTGCCACATGAATATGAAATACTATTGCAAAATAATTCTTATATAAAAATTTTTAATTAAAATTTATATTTTTGACTATAAGGAAATCTATCACTAAAAACATTTTTAAAAAATAAAAAGGCTATTAAAATTCTACTGTTATTTATTATTATTGCTCTGCACTGTCTTAGCTGCGAGGTTGACTATTGCTAGTTTATATAAAAACATAGACGGTGGATCAACAAATATCTGATAAAAAGCATCAATCGTCGGAACGAAACAACTTGCTGCCTTTTCAATATCGTTTTACAGAATGGCTATCTGAGCGCGTTCCTCACCGTATTGTTGCAGCAAAAATTCCAAAGAGTTGAGTGTTCATTCTTGTTGGTGATAAAGTGCTCAAAACTCATATTTCTATTGGGAATAAGTATAAGACTAGGTTATCCAATTAAAAATTATGGGTATAGCCCTTAATTAAATTTCTACATGCCAGAGAAACTAGATGTATATTAACCTAATAAAAAGTAATGATATTATTTAATACTGTGAGTTTACTATAAACATGTTTTTCTGGTAAATGCTAAATCCTTGTACATATGTATTTATTGGATTTTCTTTCCGTTCACTTCTATACCTGAGATAAGATCAGATATCAAAAGCTTCCATATTTACTACTTTGCAGAACATTCAACTAACAATTCAGCCAAAGTGTATAATCGCACAATACAGGAGGAAACTTTATACAACACTCAAAAGGTTAACAAAAATAAAATTCAAGTAGTGTTAAAATAATACTCTATTATTATTATGTTAGAAAGATATGTACATAGTTCATTTTAGATTAGTCTATACTAGAATTGCCTTTCCATTTCCTTTTTCCTTGTTTTAATTTAAGGACGATTAATATGCAAATTTGTCAATCTTTTCTCATTTTTAACTTTGTTTTCCCACATATAATTTAGTTTGAGCTTTCACGTTAAGGATTAGGGAGATTTTTTAAACGTCACGCTGGTTTAAAAATATAAATATTGATTTTTGTTTATTAAGTTATTGATTAAACATCTTTATTTCAGAGGGTTCATCTAGATAGAGGTCGACACTCTGATCAGATTCCTAATTATCATGTATGTTCATATCTTTTACTATACATTTTTTCAATCAAGACAAATAAACTTTTGGACGGATCGCACATTGGTTCACATCACTACGGAGCCCACGGCGGTTACTTACATTAAAGTACTAATTATAGTTATCCTTTAGGGCACGGAGCTCACGGCCACCAAGGCACTTCACCTGGTAAGAATTTACTATAATAATTTATTCGCTTAATCTAGCTATGATCCTTTACTACCTTGCTTCTGCATTTCGAGTTTCATCTAGGATTGGTTTGTTTTTTATTTATTTTAATATCTAGATTTAGATGATGATTTTATTGACAAAATAAACTACTTCTATACAACAACAATTCGTAAGTTTTTCAAATTATTATGTTATACGTTTATATTTTTATTATTAGTTGCGTCCTTTGCACTACTTGTCACTGCTAAGCAATATGTAATCCATTCAGTTTTTCTCTTTTATTGGGTATCATCTATTGTTTTAATTTATCAGGTGGGCTACCCAATCCAATGTTGGGTTCCTGCAACCTTTACAGGTCACTAAAGAATCATCTAATTTTGAATCAAATTATTTTCAGATGCCATGGAGCAGTATACAGAAAACTATTGGTAGTTAAATATTTTTACTCCTGAATCTATAGGCACATTTTAAAAGATAGAGTGAGAAATAAATAAACAGTTTTTCTTTATTTACCTATTCCTTATTAATTCATTCTCATTTTTAAGCTATGTACAAAACACATACTGGATTCCTATGGAGGAAGTAAATTTTATTTTTGCAAATCGGCTTATAAATTTAGGATATTCCTCGGGAAGTTTATTCGAGAAGAAATCGTCAAATTGGTTACTATCAATGGGTATTTTGCTAATTCGTTTATATATTTATAACGTCTTAAGGTACCTTTCATTCTGGCACTTCAAGCACTCTTTTTTTATATCCCTTGCATTGTTTGGCGTGGACTTCTTTATTGGCACTCAGGCATTTATTTAAAAATAAATAAAATTATCTAGTTAGTGATATTGTAAATTATTTGAGGGTTATGTGAGAATTTATAGTTTGTTTTGCTTTTGCTAACTAGTAGTAAGCCCGAAGGGTGGCTAACTCAGCTAGCATTGTAAATTTTATGAATTCTACTCCGAGCTTATTGATAGCTTATTTTACTTCGTTTGATTTTAATCTTTTAAGGTATAAATCTTCAAGGGCTTGTACAAATGGCTTGTGATGCTCGGTTAATGGATCCAGAAATTAAGGTTAAGTTTTACGTGAAATTAAAACATTAATGAAATGAACGCTTTTAAAATATGTATTATGAGTATACTTTTCGTATTCTCCATCATTAACCAACAAATTTAAGTCAAGAACTGTGTTCACTATGGCAAGACATATGCAGGACGAAGTACATGTATGTCTAAACCACTTTAAATATAGAAAAAATTATTAAAAAAATTTTAGATTGGAGCTCAGGTTCAACGACAGAGTCCTAATCGCTTAGCCATTCTACGTATTGGGCGGCATTGTGGATGTTATATTACGCTGCTTTCTATTGGAATTAAAGTATTTGTTTAATATAATATAATCAAGATATCTGTATTAATTTATCTTCTTTTGATGTTATATTCTACCAATGTAATTGCCCAATTCTGCCTGCTCAACCAGATCCTTGGATCTCGAGATTTTACTTATGGTTTCACTCTCCTCAGAGATATCGTTAATGAAATAGAATGGGAGAAGACAGGTTTTTATAATTAAAATGACATTTATCAACGTATTCAAGGCATGTTTCCCCGGGTGACTCTCTGCGATTTTGAAGTTTGTTTTTTCATAGAAACACTGTTTTCGGTATATTTTTATTTGCTCATTTTGTAGGTCCGAGTACTTGGCAATATTCACAGGTCTTACTTGAATCGTATTATGTTTAAATGAATAGAACTAATTTATAAAATTAAACCTACATAAAAAATATGAATATAACTTGAATTACATAAATTCTAGGCATACCGTCCAATGCGTTCTCATGATCAAGTAGATATATTTTATTTAATTCAATTAAATTATTTTTGTAAGTTTAAAGTATGTTTAACGAGAAGATTTTCCTATTTCTCTGGTTCTGGTTCTTAACTGTTGGTTCAATTACTGTAAGTTAACTATTGGTTCAAGGTTCAATCTGTTTTACTTTATCAACTTGTAAATTTATTAATATTTGAAAAATTTATATTTTAAAATTAATTTATATTTATAAGGTTGCAAATACATTTTATTGGATTTATACTATGCTTTATCCTAAAAAAGTATATCTAACAAGAAATAATTTCAAAATTTAACTAATTTTTACAGAGCATCTCATTCATTCGCAAATACCTTCGTGTTCTTAGTGAACATCCATTAAAGCCAATGGCTGATGATGTTTCTCTGCGCAAATTTGCTAATAACTTTCTTCGAAAAGATGGAATTTTTATGGTAAGAAAATCAACTTTATATTTTATCAAAATACTATAACGTGGGGCTTAAATCACCACTTTAATATTTGCAAAAAAAAATATATTAATTTATATATATCAAAACATTAAAAATATATATGGAAGTGGACTGTATAATATTAGGGAATTATGTCCGTAAATAAGTGGGTAGAGTAGAGCTAGGACTAGAAAAAACTGGAATAGGGGATGAACTTTGAATGATGGGGCCCAAAACCAAGAATTCCCGTCCCGGTGTTATAAAAAAATGTGAAAAGGGGCCGGAAAACGGGGCCCGACCGGTTCCTAGCTCTAAGGAGAGTGCTGATCTGTGAGGTAGTGACGTAAACAAAGTTCCAAAAAGAGTAATGCAAATCATTTCATTTGTTAGTTACGAATTATTTCAACACATGCTGGTGAACTTATGACGTCTGAACTAATTCTTGCTCTTTGGAACGACTTTAACAACATTGGGGAGTGGATGGAACATTGATCATGTAATTGAAGTAAATATTTAGAAATAGAAATTTAATCAAAAAATTTCCAAAGCTATTAACTGAATAAATTTAGGCTTTTCAATTTTTCCGTGTAAATTACTCTTTCTATAAAATATTAAATCTTATTTGATCAAAATATTTTATATTAGGGGTGCTAAACAGTCTGGATCCGAGGTCTCGAACAGAGGAATGTCTCCTGTTTTTGGTTTGCGGCCTCGGACTTATGACCTCGGAAAAAAATTTTTTTCGAGACTTTAGAAATTTTCCATGGTCAATCTTGATGAAAGTTGAATACAAATATTAAAAAAAAAGTCAAAATTTTGTGCTAATCAAAAATGGTAATTTGTAGGTAGGATGAAAATAAAGTAATATTTAGGTTTAAAAAATTAGATTGTTAACGAATGTTAGCAGAATCTAAAGATAAGTTTGTAAGATTTGGCCGTTTACAATATTTAAAATAGTTTTCTAAATTAATTGTTTGGCATTCTGCTATTTTTTAAGAAAAAAAATATCATGCAGTAGGAGAAACAGAATTTCTTGAAAATTCTTTTTATTTATCATATTAGGTTATTCATCACAAAAATTTTTAAGGAAACCTTTCAGATTATAATTAAAATAATGGTACACATATGTTTTCTTTTATTTGAAAGCATTGAATTTCTATATAGGCGTTCAAATGTTTATTATAGAAGGAAGGGAGAATTTGCTAACAAATAGAAGTAATGGAAGAATCGCAAGGTAAACGTTTTGCTGAAAAGCATTAGTTTGGATTTGAATTGATAAAGTGGAAAGGGTGGCCAGGTTTTTTATTTTATAAGTTTACAATATACTTTTCATTGTTTAGAACTGGTATGAAAAATGGTATGCGGCCACGAATATCTTCCGCATGATACGCTTGTCGGCTTTGATGTGTTAAAATACCTGCGTCACGTTTTACACCTGTGAATTATGTTGATAATGATGCGTAGAGAGAATGAGATCGATATTTTCAGGTTTTTTAAAAAAATACAGGGATAGACTAATAATCATAACTTAATTGAAAAACAGACTTATTATTTCGACGATCTAAAGAATGCATTGAAAAGAGTTGCGAAGGCTGGGACGATGTAACGCGTAGTAACATCATGACTTTGGATTAAGGTTTTATTATTATTTAAAAAAATTTTTTATTTCATAACGTTGCTGTCTGAAATGTAGTTTGGACATGTGCACGAGGAGCAAATGAAGAGAGTTTATTTTCATATTTGAACGAGGTTCGCCGATGTTGAGAAGTAAACATTACGTGAAAGTTTTCAGGTTTGCCAATTATGTGAGAAAATGCTTTTGCAATATGTCAAAGCAATGGAAGACGGGGGGACCTGGTAGAATATTAAAATCCAGAAAGAGTTCAACGATGTGATCAAAAACTGGTTGTAAACGTACCTTGTTATCTTTAATGTGGTTTTATCTAAAGGTTACTTTTTTTTAATTATTATTTCAAAATATTTCAATAGGTAGCATAAGAACGTCAGCATAACGATGTGAAACATGGGCTAACATTGTGTAAAAAGGATTTTTGGTATCCAATTGTTATTGTCATGTGCAATGTTAATAGAAACCTTAATTGTAAGTTAAAATGGAACTAGAATCAATAGTTATCCCCAGATATAAATTAGTTTAAACAGTAACCAATACCTTTAGGTTACCCAAAGGTTATCTATACCCTTAGGTTATCTATACCCAAAGGTTATCTATACCCAAAGGTTATCTATACCCTCAAGGGATAAGTAAGTGAGAGGGAGGGGGGTGGGTGTGAGGGGGGAGAGTAAGTAAGAAAATTAAATGAAAAATAAGTGATTTATTTGCCGGTTAAATGGAGAGAATATAGGAACTAGAATCAATAGTTATCCCCAGATATAAATTAGTTTAAACAGTAACCAATACCTTTAGGTTACCCAAAGGTTATCTATACCCTTAGGTTATCTATACCCAAAGGTTATCTATACCCAAAGGTTATCTATACCCTCAAGGGATAAGTAAGTGAGAGGGAGGGGGGTGGGTGTGAGGGGGGAGAGTAAGTAAGAAAATTAAATGAAAAATAAGTGATTTATTTGCCGGTTAAATGGAGAGAATATAGGAACTAGAATCAATAGTTATCCCCAGATATAAATTAGTTTAAACAGTAACCAATACCTTTAGGTTACCCAAAGGTTATCTATACCCTTAGGTTATCTATACCCAAAGGTTATCTATACCCAAAGGTTATCTATACCCTCAAGGGATAAGTAAGTGAGAGGGAGGGGGTGGGTGTGAGGGGGAGAGTAAGTAAGAAAATTAAATGAAAAATAAGTGATTTATTTGCCGGTTAAATGGAGAGAATATAGGAACTAGAATCAATAGTTATCCCCAGATATAAATTAGTTTAAACAGTAACCAATACCTTTAGGTTACCCAAAGGTTATCTATACCCTTAGGTTATCTATACCCAAAGGTTATCTATACCCAAAGGTTATCTATACCCTCAAGGGATAAGTAAGTGAGAGGGAGGGGGGTGGGTGTGAGGGGGAGAGTAAGTAAGAAAATTAAATGAAAAATAAGTGATTTATTTGCCGGTTAAATGGAGAGAATATAGGAACTAGAATCAATAGTTATCCCCAGATATAAATTAGTTTAAACAGTAACCAATACCTTTAGGTTACCCAAAGGTTATCTATACCCAAAGGTTATCTATACCCTTAGGTTATCTATACCCAAAGGTTATCTATACCCTCAAGGGATAAGTAAGTGAGAGGGAGGGGGGTGGGTGTGAGGGGGAGAGTAAGTAAGAAAATTAAATGAAAAATAAGTGATTTATTTGCCGGTTAAATGGAGAGAATATAGGAACTAGAATCAATAGTTATCCCCAGATATAAATTAGTTTAAACAGTAACCAATACCTTTAGGTTACCCAAAGGTTATCTATACCCTTAGGTTATCTATACCCAAAGGTTATCTATACCCAAAGGTTATCTATACCCTCAAGGGATAAGTAAGTGAGAGGGAGGGGGGTGGGTGTGAGGGGGAGAGTAAGTAAGAAAATTAAATGAAAAATAAGTGATTTATTTGCCGGTTAAATGGAGAGAATATAGGAACTAGAATCAATAGTTATCCCCAGATATAAATTAGTTTAAACAGTAACCAATACCTTTAGGTTACCCAAAGGTTATCTATACCCAAAGGTTATCTATACCCTTAGGTTATCTATACCCAAAGGTTATCTATACCCTCAAGGGATAAGTAAGTGAGAGGGAGGGGGGTGGGTGTGAGGGGGGAGAGTAAGTAAGAAAATTAAATGAAAAATAAGTGATTTATTTGCCGGTTAAATGGAGAGAATATAGGAACTAGAATCAATAGTTATCCCCAGATATAAATTAGTTTAAACAGTAACCAATACCTTTAGGTTACCCAAAGGTTATCTATACCCTTAGGTTATCTATACCCAAAGGTTATCTATACCCAAAGGTTATCTATACCCTCAAGGGATAAGTAAGTGAGAGGGAGGGGGGTGGGTGTGAGGGGGGAGAGTAAGTAAGAAAATTAAATGAAAAATAAGTGATTTATTTGCCGGTTAAATGGAGAGAATATAGGAACTAGAATCAATAGTTATCCCCAGATATAAATTAGTTTAAACAGTAACCAATACCTTTAGGTTACCCAAAGGTTATCTATACCCTTAGGTTATCTATACCCAAAGGTTATCTATACCCAAAGGTTATCTATACCCTCAAGGGATAAGTAAGTGAGAGGGAGGGGGTGGGTGTGAGGGGGAGAGTAAGTAAGAAAATTAAATGAAAAATAAGTGATTTATTTGCCGGTTAAATGGAGAGAATATAGGAACTAGAATCAATAGTTATCCCCAGATATAAATTAGTTTAAACAGTAACCAATACCTTTAGGTTACCCAAAGGTTATCTATACCCAAAGGTTATCTATACCCTTAGGTTATCTATACCCAAAGGTTATCTATACCCTCAAGGGATAAGTAAGTGAGAGGGAGGGGGGTGGGTGTGAGGGGGGAGAGTAAGTAAGAAAATTAAATGAAAAATAAGTGATTTATTTGCCGGTTAAATGGAGAGAATATAGGAACTAGAATCAATAGTTATCCCCAGATATAAATTAGTTTAAACAGTAACCAATACCTTTAGGTTACCCAAAGGTTATCTATACCCTTAGGTTATCTATACCCAAAGGTTATCTATACCCAAAGGTTATCTATACCCTCAAGGGATAAGTAAGTGAGAGGGAGGGGGGTGGGTGTGAGGGGGGAGAGTAAGTAAGAAAATTAAATGAAAAATAAGTGATTTATTTGCCGGTTAAATGGAGAGAATATAGGAACTAGAATCAATAGTTATCCCCAGATATAAATTAGTTTAAACAGTAACCAATACCTTTAGGTTACCCAAAGGTTATCTATACCCTTAGGTTATCTATACCCAAAGGTTATCTATACCCAAAGGTTATCTATACCCTCAAGGGATAAGTAAGTGAGAGGGAGGGGGTGGGTGTGAGGGGGGAGAGTAAGTAAGAAAATTAAATGAAAAATAAGTGATTTATTTGCCGGTTAAATGGAGAGAATATAGGAACTAGAATCAATAGTTATCCCCAGATATAAATTAGTTTAAACAGTAACCAATACCTTTAGGTTACCCAAAGGTTATCTATACCCTTAGGTTATCTATACCCAAAGGTTATCTATACCCAAAGGTTATCTATACCCTCAAGGGATAAGTAAGTGAGAGGGAGGGGGGTGGGTGTGAGGGGGGAGAGTAAGTAAGAAAATTAAATGAAAAATAAGTGATTTATTTGCCGGTTAAATGGAGAGAATATAGGAACTAGAATCAATAGTTATCCCCAGATATAAATTAGTTTAAACAGTAACCAATACCTTTAGGTTACCCAAAGGTTATCTATACCCTTAGGTTATCTATACCCAAAGGTTATCTATACCCAAAGGTTATCTATACCCTCAAGGGATAAGTAAGTGAGAGGGAGGGGGGTGGGTGTGAGGGGGAGAGTAAGTAAGAAAATTAAATGAAAAATAAGTGATTTATTTGCCGGTTAAATGGAGAGAATATAGGAACTAGAATCAATAGTTATCCCCAGATATAAATTAGTTTAAACAGTAACCAATACCTTTAGGTTACCCAAAGGTTATCTATACCCTTAGGTTATCTATACCCAAAGGTTATCTATACCCAAAGGTTATCTATACCCTCAAGGGATAAGTAAGTGAGAGGGAGGGGGGTGGGTGTGAGGGGGGAGAGTAAGTAAGAAAATTAAATGAAAAATAAGTGATTTATTTGCCGGTTAAATGGAGAGAATATAGGAACTAGAATCAATAGTTATCCCCAGATATAAATTAGTTTAAACAGTAACCAATACCTTTAGGTTACCCAAAGGTTATCTATACCCAAAGGTTATCTATACCCTTAGGTTATCTATACCCAAAGGTTATCTATACCCTCAAGGGATAAGTAAGTGAGAGGGAGGGGGGTGGGTGTGAGGGGGGAGAGTAAGTAAGAAAATTAAATGAAAAATAAGTGATTTATTTGCCGGTTAAATGGAGAGAATATAGGAACTAGAATCAATAGTTATCCCCAGATATAAATTAGTTTAAACAGTAACCAATACCTTTAGGTTACCCAAAGGTTATCTATACCCTTAGGTTATCTATACCCAAAGGTTATCTATACCCAAAGGTTATCTATACCCTCAAGGGATAAGTAAGTGAGAGGGAGGGGGGTGGGTGTGAGGGGGGAGAGTAAGTAAGAAAATTAAATGAAAAATAAGTGATTTATTTGCCGGTTAAATGGAGAGAATATAGGAACTAGAATCAATAGTTATCCCCAGATATAAATTAGTTTAAACAGTAACCAATACCTTTAGGTTACCCAAAGGTTATCTATACCCTTAGGTTATCTATACCCAAAGGTTATCTATACCCAAAGGTTATCTATACCCTCAAGGGATAAGTAAGTGAGAGGGAGGGGGGTGGGTGTGAGGGGGAGAGTAAGTAAGAAAATTAAATGAAAAATAAGTGATTTATTTGCCGGTTAAATGGAGAGAATATAGGAACTAGAATCAATAGTTATCCCCAGATATAAATTAGTTTAAACAGTAACCAATACCTTTAGGTTACCCAAAGGTTATCTATACCCAAAGGTTATCTATACCCTTAGGTTATCTATACCCAAAGGTTATCTATACCCTCAAGGGATAAGTAAGTGAGAGGGAGGGGGGTGGGTGTGAGGGGGGAGAGTAAGTAAGAAAATTAAATGAAAAATAAGTGATTTATTTGCCGGTTAAATGGAGAGAATATAGGAACTAGAATCAATAGTTATCCCCAGATATAAATTAGTTTAAACAGTAACCAATACCTTTAGGTTACCCAAAGGTTATCTATACCCTTAGGTTATCTATACCCAAAGGTTATCTATACCCAAAGGTTATCTATACCCTCAAGGGATAAGTAAGTGAGAGGGAGGGGGGTGGGTGTGAGGGGGAGAGTAAGTAAGAAAATTAAATGAAAAATAAGTGATTTATTTGCCGGTTAAATGGAGAGAATATAGGAACTAGAATCAATAGTTATCCCCAGATATAAATTAGTTTAAACAGTAACCAATACCTTTAGGTTACCCAAAGGTTATCTATACCCTTAGGTTATCTATACCCAAAGGTTATCTATACCCAAAGGTTATCTATACCCTCAAGGGATAAGTAAGTGAGAGGGAGGGGGGTGGGTGTGAGGGGGAGAGTAAGTAAGAAAATTAAATGAAAAATAAGTGATTTATTTGCCGGTTAAATGGAGAGAATATAGGAACTAGAATCAATAGTTATCCCCAGATATAAATTAGTTTAAACAGTAACCAATACCTTTAGGTTACCCAAAGGTTATCTATACCCTTAGGTTATCTATACCCAAAGGTTATCTATACCCAAAGGTTATCTATACCCTCAAGGGATAAGTAAGTGAGAGGGAGGGGGGTGGGTGTGAGGGGGGAGAGTAAGTAAGAAAATTAAATGAAAAATAAGTGATTTATTTGCCGGTTAAATGGAGAGAATATAGGAACTAGAATCAATAGTTATCCCCAGATATAAATTAGTTTAAACAGTAACCAATACCTTTAGGTTACCCAAAGGTTATCTATACCCAAAGGTTATCTATACCCTTAGGTTATCTATACCCAAAGGTTATCTATACCCTCAAGGGATAAGTAAGTGAGAGGGAGGGGGGTGGGTGTGAGGGGGGAGAGTAAGTAAGAAAATTAAATGAAAAATAAGTGATTTATTTGCCGGTTAAATGGAGAGAATATAGGAACTAGAATCAATAGTTATCCCCAGATATAAATTAGTTTAAACAGTAACCAATACCTTTAGGTTACCCAAAGGTTATCTATACCCTTAGGTTATCTATACCCAAAGGTTATCTATACCCAAAGGTTATCTATACCCTCAAGGGATAAGTAAGTGAGAGGGAGGGGGGTGGGTGTGAGGGGGGAGAGTAAGTAAGAAAATTAAATGAAAAATAAGTGATTTATTTGCCGGTTAAATGGAGAGAATATAGGAACTAGAATCAATAGTTATCCCCAGATATAAATTAGTTTAAACAGTAACCAATACCTTTAGGTTACCCAAAGGTTATCTATACCCTTAGGTTATCTATACCCAAAGGTTATCTATACCCAAAGGTTATCTATACCCTCAAGGGATAAGTAAGTGAGAGGGAGGGGGGTGGGTGTGAGGGGGAGAGTAAGTAAGAAAATTAAATGAAAAATAAGTGATTTATTTGCCGGTTAAATGGAGAGAATATAGGAACTAGAATCAATAGTTATCCCCAGATATAAATTAGTTTAAACAGTAACCAATACCTTTAGGTTACCCAAAGGTTATCTATACCCAAAGGTTATCTATACCCTTAGGTTATCTATACCCAAAGGTTATCTATACCCTCAAGGGATAAGTAAGTGAGAGGGAGGGGGGTGGGTGTGAGGGGGAGAGTAAGTAAGAAAATTAAATGAAAAATAAGTGATTTATTTGCCGGTTAAATGGAGAGAATATAGGAACTAGAATCAATAGTTATCCCCAGATATAAATTAGTTTAAACAGTAACCAATACCTTTAGGTTACCCAAAGGTTATCTATACCCTTAGGTTATCTATACCCAAAGGTTATCTATACCCAAAGGTTATCTATACCCTCAAGGGATAAGTAAGTGAGAGGGAGGGGGGTGGGTGTGAGGGGGGAGAGTAAGTAAGAAAATTAAATGAAAAATAAGTGATTTATTTGCCGGTTAAATGGAGAGAATATAGGAACTAGAATCAATAGTTATCCCCAGATATAAATTAGTTTAAACAGTAACCAATACCTTTAGGTTACCCAAAGGTTATCTATACCCTTAGGTTATCTATACCCAAAGGTTATCTATACCCAAAGGTTATCTATACCCTCAAGGGATAAGTAAGTGAGAGGGAGGGGGGTGGGTGTGAGGGGGGAGAGTAAGTAAGAAAATTAAATGAAAAATAAGTGATTTATTTGCCGGTTAAATGGAGAGAATATAGGAACTAGAATCAATAGTTATCCCCAGATATAAATTAGTTTAAACAGTAACCAATACCTTTAGGTTACCCAAAGGTTATCTATACCCTTAGGTTATCTATACCCAAAGGTTATCTATACCCAAAGGTTATCTATACCCTCAAGGGATAAGTAAGTGAGAGGGAGGGGGTGAGGGGGGAGAGTAAGTAAGAAAATTAAATGAAAAATAAGTGATTTATTTGCCGGTTAAATGGAGAGAATATAGGAACTAGAATCAATAGTTATCCCCAGATATAAATTAGTTTAAACAGTAACCAATACCTTTAGGTTACCCAAAGGTTATCTATACCCTTAGGTTATCTATACCCAAAGGTTATCTATACCCAAAGGTTATCTATACCCTCAAGGGATAAGTAAGTGAGAGGGAGGGGGTGGGTGTGAGGGGGGAGAGTAAGTAAGAAAATTAAATGAAAAATAAGTGATTTATTTGCCGGTTAAATGGAGAGAATATAGGAACTAGAATCAATAGTTATCCCCAGATATAAATTAGTTTAAACAGTAACCAATACCTTTAGGTTACCCAAAGGTTATCTATACCCTTAGGTTATCTATACCCAAAGGTTATCTATACCCAAAGGTTATCTATACCCTCAAGGGATAAGTAAGTGAGAGGGAGGGGGGTGGGTGTGAGGGGGGAGAGTAAGTAAGAAAATTAAATGAAAAATAAGTGATTTATTTGCCGGTTAAATGGAGAGAATATAGGAACTAGAATCAATAGTTATCCCCAGATATAAATTAGTTTAAACAGTAACCAATACCTTTAGGTTACCCAAAGGTTATCTATACCCTTAGGTTATCTATACCCAAAGGTTATCTATACCCAAAGGTTATCTATACCCTCAAGGGATAAGTAAGTGAGAGGGAGGGGGGTGGGTGTGAGGGGGGAGAGTAAGTAAGAAAATTAAATGAAAAATAAGTGATTTATTTGCCGGTTAAATGGAGAGAATATAGGAACTAGAATCAATAGTTATCCCCAGATATAAATTAGTTTAAACAGTAACCAATACCTTTAGGTTACCCAAAGGTTATCTATACCCAAAGGTTATCTATACCCTTAGGTTATCTATACCCAAAGGTTATCTATACCCTCAAGGGATAAGTAAGTGAGAGGGAGGGGGGTGGGTGTGAGGGGGGAGAGTAAGTAAGAAAATTAAATGAAAAATAAGTGATTTATTTGCCGGTTAAATGGAGAGAATATAGGAACTAGAATCAATAGTTATCCCCAGATATAAATTAGTTTAAACAGTAACCAATACCTTTAGGTTACCCAAAGGTTATCTATACCCTTAGGTTATCTATACCCAAAGGTTATCTATACCCAAAGGTTATCTATACCCTCAAGGGATAAGTAAGTGAGAGGGAGGGGGGTGGGTGTGAGGGGGGAGAGTAAGTAAGAAAATTAAATGAAAAATAAGTGATTTATTTGCCGGTTAAATGGAGAGAATATAGGAACTAGAATCAATAGTTATCCCCAGATATAAATTAGTTTAAACAGTAACCAATACCTTTAGGTTACCCAAAGGTTATCTATACCCTTAGGTTATCTATACCCAAAGGTTATCTATACCCAAAGGTTATCTATACCCTCAAGGGATAAGTAAGTGAGAGGGAGGGGGGTGGGTGTGAGGGGGGAGAGTAAGTAAGAAAATTAAATGAAAAATAAGTGATTTATTTGCCGGTTAAATGGAGAGAATATAGGAACTAGAATCAATAGTTATCCCCAGATATAAATTAGTTTAAACAGTAACCAATACCTTTAGGTTACCCAAAGGTTATCTATACCCTTAGGTTATCTATACCCAAAGGTTATCTATACCCAAAGGTTATCTATACCCTCAAGGGATAAGTAAGTGAGAGGGAGGGGGGTGGGTGTGAGGGGGGAGAGTAAGTAAGAAAATTAAATGAAAAATAAGTGATTTATTTGCCGGTTAAATGGAGAGAATATAGGAACTAGAATCAATAGTTATCCCCAGATATAAATTAGTTTAAACAGTAACCAATACCTTTAGGTTACCCAAAGGTTATCTATACCCTTAGGTTATCTATACCCAAAGGTTATCTATACCCAAAGGTTATCTATACCCTCAAGGGATAAGTAAGTGAGAGGGAGGGGGGTGGGTGTGAGGGGGAGAGTAAGTAAGAAAATTAAATGAAAAATAAGTGATTTATTTGCCGGTTAAATGGAGAGAATATAGGAACTAGAATCAATAGTTATCCCCAGATATAAATTAGTTTAAACAGTAACCAATACCTTTAGGTTACCCAAAGGTTATCTATACCCTTAGGTTATCTATACCCAAAGGTTATCTATACCCAAAGGTTATCTATACCCTCAAGGGATAAGTAAGTGAGAGGGAGGGGGGTGGGTGTGAGGGGGAGAGTAAGTAAGAAAATTAAATGAAAAATAAGTGATTTATTTGCCGGTTAAATGGAGAGAATATAGGAACTAGAATCAATAGTTATCCCCAGATATAAATTAGTTTAAACAGTAACCAATACCTTTAGGTTACCCAAAGGTTATCTATACCCTTAGGTTATCTATACCCAAAGGTTATCTATACCCAAAGGTTATCTATACCCTCAAGGGATAAGTAAGTGAGAGGGAGGGGGGTGGGTGTGAGGGGGGAGAGTAAGTAAGAAAATTAAATGAAAAATAAGTGATTTATTTGCCGGTTAAATGGAGAGAATATAGGAACTAGAATCAATAGTTATCCCCAGATATAAATTAGTTTAAACAGTAACCAATACCTTTAGGTTACCCAAAGGTTATCTATACCCTTAGGTTATCTATACCCAAAGGTTATCTATACCCAAAGGTTATCTATACCCTCAAGGGATAAGTAAGTGAGAGGGAGGGGGGTGGGTGTGAGGGGGAGAGTAAGTAAGAAAATTAAATGAAAAATAAGTGATTTATTTGCCGGTTAAATGGAGAGAATATAGGAACTAGAATCAATAGTTATCCCCAGATATAAATTAGTTTAAACAGTAACCAATACCTTTAGGTTACCCAAAGGTTATCTATACCCTTAGGTTATCTATACCCAAAGGTTATCTATACCCAAAGGTTATCTATACCCTCAAGGGATAAGTAAGTGAGAGGGAGGGGGGTGGGTGTGAGGGGGGAGAGTAAGTAAGAAAATTAAATGAAAAATAAGTGATTTATTTGCCGGTTAAATGGAGAGAATATAGGAACTAGAATCAATAGTTATCCCCAGATATAAATTAGTTTAAACAGTAACCAATACCTTTAGGTTACCCAAAGGTTATCTATACCCTTAGGTTATCTATACCCAAAGGTTATCTATACCCAAAGGTTATCTATACCCTCAAGGGATAAGTAAGTGAGAGGGAGGGGGGTGGGTGTGAGGGGGGAGAGTAAGTAAGAAAATTAAATGAAAAATAAGTGATTTATTTGCCGGTTAAATGGAGAGAATATAGGAACTAGAATCAATAGTTATCCCCAGATATAAATTAGTTTAAACAGTAACCAATACCTTTAGGTTACCCAAAGGTTATCTATACCCTTAGGTTATCTATACCCAAAGGTTATCTATACCCAAAGGTTATCTATACCCTCAAGGGATAAGTAAGTGAGAGGGAGGGGGGTGGGTGTGAGGGGGGAGAGTAAGTAAGAAAATTAAATGAAAAATAAGTGATTTATTTGCCGGTTAAATGGAGAGAATATAGGAACTAGAATCAATAGTTATCCCCAGATATAAATTAGTTTAAACAGTAACCAATACCTTTAGGTTACCCAAAGGTTATCTATACCCTTAGGTTATCTATACCCAAAGGTTATCTATACCCAAAGGTTATCTATACCCTCAAGGGATAAGTAAGTGAGAGGGAGGGGGTGGGTGTGAGGGGGGAGAGTAAGTAAGAAAATTAAATGAAAAATAAGTGATTTATTTGCCGGTTAAATGGAGAGAATATAGGAACTAGAATCAATAGTTATCCCCAGATATAAATTAGTTTAAACAGTAACCAATACCTTTAGGTTACCCAAAGGTTATCTATACCCTTAGGTTATCTATACCCAAAGGTTATCTATACCCAAAGGTTATCTATACCCTCAAGGGATAAGTAAGTGAGAGGGAGGGGGGTGGGTGTGAGGGGGGAGAGTAAGTAAGAAAATTAAATGAAAAATAAGTGATTTATTTGCCGGTTAAATGGAGAGAATATAGGAACTAGAATCAATAGTTATCCCCAGATATAAATTAGTTTAAACAGTAACCAATACCTTTAGGTTACCCAAAGGTTATCTATACCCTTAGGTTATCTATACCCAAAGGTTATCTATACCCAAAGGTTATCTATACCCTCAAGGGATAAGTAAGTGAGAGGGAGGGGGGTGGGTGTGAGGGGGAGAGTAAGTAAGAAAATTAAATGAAAAATAAGTGATTTATTTGCCGGTTAAATGGAGAGAATATAGGAACTAGAATCAATAGTTATCCCCAGATATAAATTAGTTTAAACAGTAACCAATACCTTTAGGTTACCCAAAGGTTATCTATACCCTTAGGTTATCTATACCCAAAGGTTATCTATACCCAAAGGTTATCTATACCCTCAAGGGATAAGTAAGTGAGAGGGAGGGGGGTGGGTGTGAGGGGGGAGAGTAAGTAAGAAAATTAAATGAAAAATAAGTGATTTATTTGCCGGTTAAATGGAGAGAATATAGGAACTAGAATCAATAGTTATCCCCAGATATAAATTAGTTTAAACAGTAACCAATACCTTTAGGTTACCCAAAGGTTATCTATACCCTTAGGTTATCTATACCCAAAGGTTATCTATACCCAAAGGTTATCTATACCCTCAAGGGATAAGTAAGTGAGAGGGAGGGGGGTGGGTGTGAGGGGGGAGAGTAAGTAAGAAAATTAAATGAAAAATAAGTGATTTATTTGCCGGTTAAATGGAGAGAATATAGGAACTAGAATCAATAGTTATCCCCAGATATAAATTAGTTTAAACAGTAACCAATACCTTTAGGTTACCCAAAGGTTATCTATACCCTTAGGTTATCTATACCCAAAGGTTATCTATACCCAAAGGTTATCTATACCCTCAAGGGATAAGTAAGTGAGAGGGAGGGGGGTGGGTGTGAGGGGGGAGAGTAAGTAAGAAAATTAAATGAAAAATAAGTGATTTATTTGCCGGTTAAATGGAGAGAATATAGGAACTAGAATCAATAGTTATCCCCAGATATAAATTAGTTTAAACAGTAACCAATACCTTTAGGTTACCCAAAGGTTATCTATACCCTTAGGTTATCTATACCCAAAGGTTATCTATACCCAAAGGTTATCTATACCCTCAAGGGATAAGTAAGTGAGAGGGAGGGGGGTGGGTGTGAGGGGGAGAGTAAGTAAGAAAATTAAATGAAAAATAAGTGATTTATTTGCCGGTTAAATGGAGAGAATATAGGAACTAGAATCAATAGTTATCCCCAGATATAAATTAGTTTAAACAGTAACCAATACCTTTAGGTTACCCAAAGGTTATCTATACCCTTAGGTTATCTATACCCAAAGGTTATCTATACCCAAAGGTTATCTATACCCTCAAGGGATAAGTAAGTGAGAGGGAGGGGGGTGGGTGTGAGGGGGGAGAGTAAGTAAGAAAATTAAATGAAAAATAAGTGATTTATTTGCCGGTTAAATGGAGAGAATATAGGAACTAGAATCAATAGTTATCCCCAGATATAAATTAGTTTAAACAGTAACCAATACCTTTAGGTTACCCAAAGGTTATCTATACCCTTAGGTTATCTATACCCAAAGGTTATCTATACCCAAAGGTTATCTATACCCTCAAGGGATAAGTAAGTGAGAGGGAGGGGGGTGGGTGTGAGGGGGAGAGTAAGTAAGAAAATTAAATGAAAAATAAGTGATTTATTTGCCGGTTAAATGGAGAGAATATAGGAACTAGAATCAATAGTTATCCCCAGATATAAATTAGTTTAAACAGTAACCAATACCTTTAGGTTACCCAAAGGTTATCTATACCCTTAGGTTATCTATACCCAAAGGTTATCTATACCCAAAGGTTATCTATACCCTCAAGGGATAAGTAAGTGAGAGGGAGGGGGGTGGGTGTGAGGGGGAGAGTAAGTAAGAAAATTAAATGAAAAATAAGTGATTTATTTGCCGGTTAAATGGAGAGAATATAGGAACTAGAATCAATAGTTATCCCCAGATATAAATTAGTTTAAACAGTAACCAATACCTTTAGGTTACCCAAAGGTTATCTATACCCTTAGGTTATCTATACCCAAAGGTTATCTATACCCAAAGGTTATCTATACCCTCAAGGGATAAGTAAGTGAGAGGGAGGGGGGTGGGTGTGAGGGGGAGAGTAAGTAAGAAAATTAAATGAAAAATAAGTGATTTATTTGCCGGTTAAATGGAGAGAATATAGGAACTAGAATCAATAGTTATCCCCAGATATAAATTAGTTTAAACAGTAACCAATACCTTTAGGTTACCCAAAGGTTATCTATACCCTTAGGTTATCTATACCCAAAGGTTATCTATACCCAAAGGTTATCTATACCCTCAAGGGATAAGTAAGTGAGAGGGAGGGGGGTGGGTGTGAGGGGGGAGAGTAAGTAAGAAAATTAAATGAAAAATAAGTGATTTATTTGCCGGTTAAATGGAGAGAATATAGGAACTAGAATCAATAGTTATCCCCAGATATAAATTAGTTTAAACAGTAACCAATACCTTTAGGTTACCCAAAGGTTATCTATACCCTTAGGTTATCTATACCCAAAGGTTATCTATACCCAAAGGTTATCTATACCCTCAAGGGATAAGTAAGTGAGAGGGAGGGGGGTGGGTGTGAGGGGGGAGAGTAAGTAAGAAAATTAAATGAAAAATAAGTGATTTATTTGCCGGTTAAATGGAGAGAATATAGGAACTAGAATCAATAGTTATCCCCAGATATAAATTAGTTTAAACAGTAACCAATACCTTTAGGTTACCCAAAGGTTATCTATACCCTTAGGTTATCTATACCCAAAGGTTATCTATACCCAAAGGGGGGAGAGTAAGTAAGAAAATTAAATGAAAAATAAGTGATTTATTTGCCTATACCCTCAAGGATAAGTAAGTGAGAGGGAGGGGGTGGGTGTGAGGGGGAGAGTAAGTAAGAAAATTAAATGAAAAATAAGTGATTTATTTGCCGGTTAAATGGAGAGAATATAGGAACTAGAATCAATAGTTATCCCCAGATATAAATTAGTTTAAACAGTAACCAATACCTTTAGGTTACCCAAAGGTTATCTATACCCAAAGGTTATCTATACCCTTAGGTTATCTATACCCAAAGGTTATCTATACCCTCAAGGGATAAGTAAGTGAGAGGGAGGGGGGTGGGTGTGAGGGGGAGAGTAAGTAAGAAAATTAAATGAAAAATAAGTGATTTATTTGCCGGTTAAATGGAGAGAATATAGGAACTAGAATCAATAGTTATCCCCAGATATAAATTAGTTTAAACAGTAACCAATACCTTTAGGTTACCCAAAGGTTATCTATACCCAAAGGTTATCTATACCCTTAGGTTATCTATACCCAAAGGTTATCTATACCCTCAAGGGATAAGTAAGTGAGAGGGAGGGGGTGGGTGTGAGGGGGAGAGTAAGTAAGAAAATTAAATGAAAATAAGTGATTTATTTGCCGGTTAAATGGAGAGAATATAGGAACTAGAATCAATAGTTATCCCCAGATATAAATTAGTTTAAACAGTAACCAATACCTTTAGGTTACCCAAAGGTTATCTATACCCTTAGGTTATCTATACCCTTAGGTTATCTATACCCAAAGGTTATCTATACCCTCAAGGGATAAGTAAGTGAGAGGGAGGGGGTGGGTGTGAGGGGGAGAGTAAGTAAGAAAAATTAAATGAAAAATAAGTGATTTATTTGCCGGTTAAATGGAGAGAATATAGAACTAGATAAGTAAGTGAGAGGAGGGGGTGGGTGTGAGGGGGAGAGTAAGTAAGAAAATTAAATGAAAAATAAGTGATTTATTTGCCGGTTAAATGGAGAGAATATAGGAACTAGAATCAATAGTTATCCCCAGATATAAATTAGTTTAAACAGTAACCAATACCTTTAGGTTACCCAAAGGTTATCTATACCCTAGGTTATCTATACCCTTAGGTTATCTATACCCAAAGGTTATCTATACCCTCAAGGGATAAGTAAGTGAGAGGGAGGGTGGGTGTGAGGAGAGTAAGTAAGAAAATTAAATGAAAAATAAGTGATTTATTTGCGGTTAAATGGGGAGAATATAGGAACTAGAATCAATAGTTATCCCCAGATATAAATTAGTTTAAACAGTAACCAATACCTTTAGGTTACCCAAAGGTTATCTATACCCAAAGGTTATCTATACCCTTAGGTTATCTATACCCAAAGGTTATCTATACCCTCAAGGGATAAGTAAGTGAGAGGGAGGGGGTGGGTGTGAGGGGGAGAGTAAGTAAGAAAAATTAAATGAAAAATAAGTGATTTATTTGCGGCTTTAAATGGGGAGAATATAGGAACTAGAATCAATAGTTATCCCCAGATATAAATTAGTTTAAACAGTAACCAATACCTTTAGGTTACCCAAAGGTTATCTATACCCAAAGGTTATCTATACCCTTAGGTTATCTATACCCAAAGGTTATCTATACCCTCAAGGGATAAGTAAGTGAGAGGGAGGGGGGTGGGTGTGAGGGGGGAGAGTAAGTAAGAAAATTAAATGAAAAATAAGTGATTTATTTGCCGGTTAAATGGAGAGAATATAGGAACTAGAATCAATAGTTATCCCCAGATATAAATTAGTTTAAACAGTAACCAATACCTTTAGGTTACCCAAAGGTTATCTATACCCAAAGGTTATCTATACCCTTAGGTTATCTATACCCAAAGGTTATCTATACCCTCAAGGGATAAGTAAGTGAGAGGGAGGGGGGTGGGTGTGAGGGGGAGAGTAAGTAAGAAAATTAAATGAAAAATAAGTGATTTATTTGCCGGTTAAATGGAGAGAATATAGGAACTAGAATCAATAGTTATCCCCAGATATAAATTAGTTTAAACAGTAACCAATACCTTTAGGTTACCCAAAGGTTATCTATACCCAAAGGTTATCTATACCCTTAGGTTATCTATACCCAAAGGTTATCTATACCCTCAAGGGATAAGTAAGTGAGAGGGAGGGGGGTGGGTGTGAGGGGGAGAGTAAGTAAGAAAATTAAATGAAAAATAAGTGATTTATTTGCCGGTTAAATGGAGAGAATATAGGAACTAGAATCAATAGTTATCCCCAGATATAAATTAGTTTAAACAGTAACCAATACCTTTAGGTTACCCAAAGGTTATCTATACCCAAAGGTTATCTATACCCTTAGGTTATCTATACCCAAAGGTTATCTATACCCTCAAGGGATAAAGTAAGGAACTAGAATCAACTAGGAATAAAATTAGGATGAAAAATAAGTTATTTGCGGTTTTAAATGGTGAGAGGGAGGGTGGGTGAGTGGGAGGGGTGAGTAAGTAAGAAAATTAAATGAAAAATAAGTGATTTATTTGCCGGTTAAATGGAGAGAATATAGGAACTAGAATCAATAGTTATCCCCAGATATAAATTAGTTTAAACAGTAACCAATACCTTTAGGTTACCCAAAGGTTATCTATACCCAAAGGTTATCTATACCCTTAGGTTATCTATACCCAAAGGTTATCTATACCCTCAAGGGATAAGTAAGTGAGAGGGAGGGGGTGGGTGTGAGGGGGAGAGTAAGTAAGAAAAAATTAAATGAAAAATAAGTGATTTATTTGCCGGTTAAATGGAGAGAATATAGGAACTAGAATCAATAGTTATCCCCAGATATAAATTAGTTTAAACAGTAACCAATACCTTTAGGTTACCCAAAGGTTATCTATACCCAAAGGTTATCTATACCCTTAGGTTATCTATACCCAAAGGTTATCTATACCCTCAAGGGATAAGTAAGTGAGAGGGAGGGGGTGGGTGTGAGGGGGAGAGTAAGTAAGAAAATTAAATGAAAAATAAGTGATTTATTTGCCGGTTAAATGGAGAGAATATAGGAACTAGAATCAATAGTTATCCCCAGATATAAATTAGTTTAAACAGTAACCAATACCTTTAGGTTACCCAAAGGTTATCTATACCCAAAGGTTATCTATACCCTTAGGTTATCTATACCCAAAGGTTATCTATACCCTCAAGGGATAAGTAAGTGAGAGGGAGGGTGGGTGTGAGGGGGAGAGTAAGTAAGAAAAAATTAAATGAAAAATAAGTGATTTATTTGCCGGTTAAATGGAGAGAATATAGGAACTAGAATCAATAGTTATCCCCAGATATAAATTAGTTTAAACAGTAACCAATACCTTTAGGTTACCCAAAGGTTATCTATACCCAAAGGTTATCTATACCCAAGGTTATCTATACCCAAAGGTTATCTATACCTCAA
>JAGUQR010000191.1:0-80067 GCA_018905775.1 Meloidogyne exigua | reverse complement strand
TATTCTTCTAATATTTTTAAAGGATTTTAAAATAAAATATAAATTGAAATAAATAAATTAAATTTAGTTTTTATTTTAATTATTAAATAAAATTAACTTTGTTTATTAATTTTTTATTAAAAACCTCTAATTTATTTCTAAATAAAATAAAAAAAGGGTTAAATTAATTTTTAATTTACTTAAGGAAATTAAGTTCAAAAATGTAAATATTTTCTAAACAAAAAAAGAAATAATTTTTCTTCTTTTAAGAGAAGAATATCATTTTCAATGAAAATGCGTCATTAAATATAATGTTGCCTAAATAATTAAAATAGCTTAAAAATAAAATATTTTATTTTTAAAATTAAAATATAATCAAATATTAGAGACAATAAATAAATAAATAATTTAATTTTTCTTTATTTAGTCTACTTTAATAAAATTTCCTTTTTTATTTAACATTGATAAGAAAATAATTTAAAAAAAAAAAGAAATTATATTAAAAATAATTAAAAAAAGTACAAAAAAAAATTATTAATAAAAATAATTTATTCCAATTATAAGTTGGAAAAAGGTTACTTTAAGGTTTAATTTATTCTAATATTTAATTATTACTATTTATTGTTTGTTTGTGTTAATCAAGATAATAATTAAGAAAATATTTATTTATCCTTTTAACTTTATTTAAAGAAAAAGTATCTCTAACAAGAATATTTTTATTTTTAATTTTCTTCTTTATTTTCAAATATTTTTAAAGGTAAATGACAGGATTCTGAAGCCATTAATTTAGCATAAGGCTCACAATGTTGAGAAGGACGAAAACGTTCAAAATTTTTATTTTTTTCTATCCAATGAAGACAAGAAGGGAAACAGCCAGAAATCAAAGAAAATAATTTAAATTTAAAAAATAAAAATTAATTTACTGTGTAATACTTTTTCTCTGTCCAAAATACAACTAAAAAAAGAAAAAAAAGAAATAATATTTAATTTAAATTAAAATTAATTTACTCTAATTCTTCATTATTATTATTTGTTATATTATTATTTATTAAACAATTATTTGTAAAAGTTAATTTTTGTTCAGGAGGCATAGTTGGAGAACGTAAATTTAAATAACATAATTGACGACATTTTTCACCAGAAAGTTGCCAACAACAATTAAAAGCTTTTAAATTAATTAAATTTTAATAATTATTATTTTAATATTATAAACCTCTTTTTTCAATAATTGAAGTTTTATTTCCATAAAAATATTTTTCTAAACAAATTCCAATTTTTAATGCTTTTTCATTGTTAAGTCCAGAACATAAAATATTTTTATCTTCAAGTAAACGATGACGACAACAATTTAACCATACATTATTACAACAATTTAATATACCTTTTTTATTTAAATTATTAAATTAAAAAGTTAAAAAAAGTTTAATTTATTTAAAAAAAATTTTTTATTTATTTAAATTATCCAAAATATTTATTTATTCTTTTACTATAAAATGATAAAAAAGAAGAGAAAAAATGAAGGCTTTTATTATAGTAAATTTTGCAACTTAAAAATAAATTTTCTTTCTTTTTTAAATTAAAGCTTGAACTTAAAAGAATATAAAAATATTAATTAATTAATTTGTTTACCCAAAAGGAAGTAGTTTTTATAATTAAATAATAAAATTACCTTTTTCAATAAATTCATTGCTTAAATAAATTGAATTTCCATAAACTTTAAATAAAAAAATTAATTTAACTATTTTAATAAATAAAATAATAATTAACATTTTTATTTTATTATATAAAATAAACTTTAAAAATAAACCTTTCTTTCAGTTAATATATATACAGCATAGAATATCTAATAAAAGTTTTTTTAAAAAAAAAACATCTCTAAAAATTAAAAAAAAATATTTTAATGTGAAATAATAATCAAAGGATTTTCTCCTTTATTTTTCTCCACTCATTTTGCGGTGTAAATACTCAGAAAAATGGCATTGAAAAAAATAAAAAAATTTAATTGGATGCCATCTGTTAACATTTCTTATTTTTTTTAAATTTTATTTTATACAAAAATGAATGCGAAAATCCTAAAATAATTAATAATAATTTTTTCCTAATTTAAAATTAATTCCTTAAGTTAATGTGATGAATAATAGTAATAACTAGTTTATCTGTCAACTCTTTATCAAGCACTAATTTATAAATTAAAAAATAATTTTAATAATAAAATGGGAAGAAAAAGAAAATTAATTTTAAAAATATTATTTTATTAGCTAAATGAATAAAAATTAAAATTTAAACATTCGAACACACTAAAAACAAAGGGCATTTGTGATGACGATGAGAGAACGGGATTAGCGCAGGTTCTACTGCATATCCGATTGACTGATGTTCCGAGTTGCTTTTATACTATAATAAATACCTGTTAGTTTATATAGTAATTTCTACCGTTCTTATCAAAAATAGTATAAAAACATAACCTTATTTCTTCATTTTAAACAAAGCTTCAACAACAATAACCATCAATCGTCAACGACTATAACTTCAACCTTGTGAGTGCTCTCAAAAACAACTACGGATGCTTCTCAAACACATAAGGGACATGGACGTCTCATTCGGGATGCTTCGGGAACGTCAACTTCTTCTAATGGTCTGCTGGGTTCTCACTTCTATGGCTCTTATTCACCAATCTGGCGCTGATAAAGTTGGTTTCGGCCTTCACGAGAAAGTCGGGCTCACGGTCAAATTGGGTGATGGCTTCTGGAAGGCTGCGGAAACCGAAGATGATCTGAAGGCGTACAAGAAAGGAGAAGGACGCAACCCATGTAAAGACATAGAAATCGACAATAACAAGAACATGTAAGAACTTTTTCTTTTTTAAATTTTATTAAATATGTATAAATTATTCTTTTCAGCATTGTCAAATACACAAAGCAAGGAGAGGCTAGACAACAAGGTTGTTTGGTAGATCTTCTCATGCAAAGTGGAACAAAGACAGCAGTCAAGTTCTCCATTGGAATCAAGAATTCCCCTACGTTAGATGCTTGTCTGGATACTATGCAAGAGCTAAAAGGTCCTTGTAGTACCCATATAGGTTGGTGCTGGAGTTATGAGAGAAATAAAGAATGGCTGTTCTATAGTTCCACAAATTCGTATGATTTTACACTTATTAATCTAAAGAAATTTTTTAATTCTTAGAATGCCGTTCATTTACGGCCGTACCAATTCGGAGTATGAGAATATGCGAAATGGTCAAGTGACTCCTGGGGACAGCTGTCCTGGTGTTTGTCAAGGAAATGTACAGTGCATGAAATGGACAGGTCTTGCTGCTGGGTATCTCAAGGATAATGGTGTCATTATGTCAATGACTGGGAGTGAGTTTTGAAGTTATTTAATTTTTTTGAAATTTTAATTTATTTAGTTGGTGACCCTGGTGGTCAGGACTGCCATATGAATATTCCGTCTTCTATGTCTGAAGCATCTTTCGATCTTACCGTTGACAGTGGAAAGCAGGCCTGGTTCAAGTCGAGCTGTACAACAAATGCAGATAGATTTCCTGGAGGAACTACCTGCGTCGACAAAACTGTTATGGGAGATGATATGAAAGACCACATTGCTTGGGAGATTACTGATGCTAGTAAAATTGCTGGTAGTGGCCAATTCAACCATTTCTTCGCCTTCGCTCTTCTTCCACAAAAAGCACATAGAGCGCATCATACCAATTTAGGTGGGGCAAAAGGTGTTAAAGCCGTCGTAGATGGTAATCTTCATGGTCCTAAATGTGATGAGATCTATGTCAAGTTTGTAAGTTTTTGATCTTTTCTGTTAATCTTACAATTATATTTTTATTAATTCAGCCAGGCAACACATTCAAGTTGTTGGTGCCTTCAGGAGAAGCTCCTAAGGTCAAAGAGACTATACCGACACTTTCTACAATATCACAACCTGATGTGGTAACGTTTCCAACTGTAGAAGAAGAAGAAAACATGATCATCTTCATCGTCCTTGGGGTCGTCGTGGTTATGTGAGTTTTGAATAAATATTAAAACAATCAGATTAATTTATTATTATTTTTCAGCATTATTGCGGCCGTTGTTGGTCTCGTCTGGTTCTTTGTTATTCGAAAGAGTGAGCCTGATGCAGTTGAGGAAGACTACTTTGGCACAACAAAGGCTGGCACTACTGCAAAGACAAAGGCTGGAACAACGGTTGGAGCGACACAGGCAAAGACTGGTGGAATGACGACCAAAACTGGGGGGACAACTGCCAAAACAGCCGCTGCGGGGACTAAAGCTGGAACTACTGCTGCGGGGACCAAGGCTGGAACAACTGCTGGTGGAAAGACTGGTGCTGGAGGTGGAACAACGAAGACTAAGAAGTGAGGAAAGAATATATAAATGGACATTGACGTAATTGAGAGAATAAATCAAATATGTCCAAATATTCTGTATAGGTCTCCTCTATTGTTTCTTTTCTCTCTCTCACACATACATAGTATAATAAATTCCCTTTCCTAAACTATAAATTCCCCCAAATATATATGAGCATCTTCTTATTGTTACTTGTGATCCACAATTATTTTCTAATTATCTTGTTTTCCTCCATTTCCTTCTCTATATATTCCCTAGCACAACTATTATTTACTATAAATGTTCTTGTATATTGTACCTATATTTGTGTGTATTCTCAACATATATATTATTGTTCCTGTTGATGTATTGTATATACTATATAAATAAATAAATATTTTGTATTTCTATTAATAGATTTATTTTTTAGACTAAAATAAAATAATTAGATTTTAATTAAGAATAATTTTGAAACTTTAATTCACAAAATATTCTCTTTAAAATTCCTACAGTAGTAAATTAATTTTTAATTCTTTCTATTAAATATTTTCTCTTGTCTTTTTAAAAATAAATTAAATATTTTTAGTTAAATAAATTGAAGAAGAATTAGTTAAGAATTAAGAGAATAATTAAGGCCTTTAAAATAACAAAATAAATGTTTCTGTCAATCAAAATCAGAACCAAATTTGAGAGAATAAATCTTTTAAAAATAATTTTTATTTTCTTCATTTACCTCCTTATTAATACTTTACATTATTTTTTTATTAATTAATTCTTTAATTTATGAATTAAATTGTTTTAATGTCAGAGAAAGTCTGCAAACTTATATTATTTATTTCCTTTAAAATTTTTAAAATTTAGAAAAATTGTAAATAAATATTTTTTAAATATTTTTAAAAATCTTTCAAAAAAAAAGAAGAACATTAAAGTTAATTTATTAATAAAATATTTTATATTTTAAAAAGTAAATAATTAATAAAAGGTTAATTTTTATTATAAAATATTCTCTTCTAATTGACTAAAAATAACCCTCAATTTTCTTTTCTAAATATTTATTTATTGGTTATTTGAATTGTTTGAGGGTTGACAGTTTTGACACGCATTTTAAGAGTTAAATATATTTATTAGTTAATTAGTTAGTGAGGGAAAAGAAAATACTAATTAATAATTAAAAATAAATAAATTAATTAATTTTCTTTTTTTTCCTTTTAATATAAATTAATTTTAATTTATTTTCTTTTTTTAATGTTTTTCTTTAAATTTTCCATTATTTTAATTTATTTTAAATATATTAATTAATTAATTTTTCTAAATATTTCCTCCTAATAAAATTAATTTATTTTAATTTTATAGAAATTAAATATTTAATTAATTCTTTATTTATTCTGAATTTAATAAAATTTAATAATAAAATTAAATGTTTGAGGAATTACAAATATCAGAAATAAAAGAAGAGAATTTATTAAAAAATACATCAAAATTAATTAAAATAAAAAAATAAAAATATAAATTTTGAAAAAATAAATAAAAATAATTATGACAATTTAAGTAAAATAAGAAGAAATAGAACAACATTTACAACTAGACAAGTTAATTAATTAAATTAAAATTTAATTAATTTAAATTATTTTTTAAGTTACATGAATTAGAATTATCTTTTGAATTAGGTCATTATCCAGATGTTTTTACACGTGAACAGTTTAGAATATTTTAATTTAATTAAATTAAAATAAATTAATTTACTTAATTAATTAAAATAATTAATTTAATTTAAATTTAATTAATTAATTAATTAATAGATTATCAAAAAAGATTCAATTACCAGAAGTTAGAATTCAGGTTCCTCTTCTAAATAATATTATTTAAATATTTAAACTTAAAAGGTTTGGTTTCAAAATCGAAGGGCAAAATGGTAAATAAATAAATGAATTAAATAATAATTATTTTTATTTTTTAATTTAGGAGACGTCAAGAAAAACAAGAAATAAATAATTTAAAATTATTCAAATGCACAAATAATTCTTCTTTAATTTTTAATAAAGATCAATTCTTTCTATTTATTTTTCTTTATCCTTATCTTTAATTTTTATTTTCAAAAATCTCCTTCTATCTTCATATAATCAATTCTTTCTATTTATTTTTCTTTATCCTTATCTTTAATTTTTCTTTTCAAAAATCTCCTTCTATCTTCATAATCAATTCTTTCTATTTATTTTTCTTTATCCTTATCTTTAATTTTTCTTTTCAAAAATCTCCTTCTATCTTCATATAATCAATTCTTTCTATTTATTTTTCTTTATCCTTATCTTTAATTTTTCTTTTCAAAAATCTCCTTCTATCTTCATATAATCAATTCTTTCTATTTATTTTTCTTTATCCTTATCTTTAATTTTTATTTTCAAAAATCTCCTTCTATCTTCATATAATCAATTCTTTCTATTTATTTTTCTTTATCCTTATCTTTAATTTTTCTTTTCAAAAATCTCCTTCTATCTTCATATAATCAATTCTTTCTATTTATTTTTCTTTATCCTTATCTTTAATTTTTCTTTTCAAAAATCTCCTTCTATCTTCATATAATCAATTCTTTCTATTTATTTTTCTTTATCCTTATCTTTAATTTTTCTTTTCAAAAATCTCCTTCTATCTTCATATAATCAATTCTTTCTATTTATTTTTCTTTATCCTTATCTTTAATTTTTTCTTTTCAAAAATCTCCTTCTATCTTCATATAATCAATTCTTTCTATTTATTTTTCTTTATCCTTATCTTTAATTTTTCTTTTCAAAAATCTCCTTCTATCTTCATATAATCAATTCTTTCTATTTATTTTTCTTTATCCTTATCTTTAATTTTTCTTTTCAAAAATCTCCTTCTATCTTCATATAATCAATTCTTTCTATTTATTTTTCTTTATCCTTATCTTTAATTTTTCTTTTCAAAAATCTCCTTCTATCTTCATATAATCAATTCTTTCTATTTATTTTTCTTTATCCTTATCTTTAATTTTTCTTTTCAAAAATCTCCTTCTATCTTCATATAATCAATTCTTTCTATTTATTTTTCTTTATCCTTATCTTTAATTTTTCTTCTCAAAAATCTCCTTCTATCTTCATATAATCAATTCTTTCTATTTATTTTTCTTTATCCTTATCTTTAATTTTTCTTTTCAAAAATCTCCTTCTATCTTCATATAATCAATTCTTTCTATTTATTTTTCTTTATCCTTATCTTTAATTTTTCTTCTCAAAAATCTCCTTCTATCTTCATATAATCAATTCTTTCTATTTATTTTTCTTTATCCTTATCTTTAATTTTTCTTTTCAAAAATCTCCTTCTATCTTCATATAATCAATTCATTCTATTTATTTATCTTTATCCTTATCTTTAATTTTTCTTTTTAAAAATCTCCTTCTATCTTCATATAATCAATTCTTTCTATTTATTTTTCTTTATCCTTATCTTTAAATTTCCTTTTCAAAAATCTCCTTCTATCTTCATATAATCAATTCTTTCTATTTATTTTTCTTTATCCTTATCTTTAAATTTTCTTTTCAAAAATCTCCTTCTATCTTCATATAATCAATTCTTTCTATTTATTTTTCTTTATCCTTATCTTTAATTTTTCTTTTTAAAAATCTCCTTCTATCTTCATATAATCAATTCTTTCTATTTATTTTTCTTTATCCTTATCTTTAATTTTTCTTCTCAAAAATCTCCTTCTATCTTCATATAATCAATTCTTTCTATTTATTTTTCTTTATCCTTATCTTTAATTTTTCTTTTTAAAAATCTCCTTCTATCTTCATATAATCAATTCTTTCTATTTATTTTTCTTTATCCTTATCTTTAATTTTTATTTTCAAAAATCTCCTTCTATCTTCATATAATCAATTCTTTCTATTTATTTTTCTTTATCCTTATCTTTAATTTTTCTTTTTAAAAATCTCCTTCTATCTTCATATAATCAATTCTTTCTATTTATTTTTCTTTATCCTTATCTTTAATTTTTCTTCTCAAAAATCTCCTTCTATCTTCATATAATCAATTCTTTCTATTTATTTTTCTTTATCCTTATCTTTAATTTTTCTTTTTAAAAATCTCCTTCTATCTTCATATAATCAATTCTTTCTATTTATTTTTCTTTATCCTTATCTTTAATTTTTCTTTTCAAAAATCTCCTTCTATCTTCATATAATCAATTCTTTCTATTTATTTTTCTTTATCCTTATCTTTAATTTTTCTTTTCAAAAATCTCCTTCTATCTTCATATAATCAATTCTTTCTATTTATTTTTCTTTATCCTTATCTTTAAATTTCCTTTTCAAAAATCTCCTTCTATCTTCATATAATCAATTCTTTCTATTTATTTTTCTTTATCCTTATCTTTAAATTTTCTTTTCAAAAATCTCCTTCTATCTTCATATAATCAATTCTTTCTATTTATTTTTCTTTATCCTTATCTTTAATTTTTCTTTTCAAAAATCTCCTTCTATCTTCATATAATCAATTCTTTCTATTTATTTTTCTTTATCCTTATCTTTAATTTTTCTTCTCAAAAATCTCCTTCTATCTTCATATAATCAATTCTTTCTATTTATTTTTCTTTATCCTTATCTTTAATTTTTCTTTTTAAAAATCTCCTTCTATCTTCATATAATCAATTCTTTCTATTTATTTTTCTTTATCCTTATCTTTAATTTTTCTTCTCAAAAATCTCCTTCTATCTTCATATAATCAATTCTTTCTATTTATTTTTCTTTTTCCTTATCTTTAATTTTTATTTTTAAAAATCTCCTTCTATCTTCATATAATCAATTCTTTCTATTTATTTTTCTTTATCCTTATCTTTAATTTTTCTTCTCAAAAATCTCCTTCTATCTTCATATAATCAATTCTTTCTATTTATTTTTCTTTATCCTTATCTTTAATTTTTCTTTTTAAAAATCTCCTTCTATCTTCATATAATCAATTCTTTCTATTTATTTTTTCTTTATCCTTATCTTTAATTTTTCTTCTCAAAAATCTCCTTCTATCTTCATATAATCAATTCTTTCTATTTATTTTTCTTTATCCTTATCTTTAATTTTTCTTTTTAAAAATCTCCTTCTATCTTCATATAATCAATTCTTTCTATTTATTTTTCTTTATCCTTATCTTTAATTTTTCTTTTTAAAAATCTCCTTCTATCTTCATATAATCAATTCTTTCTATTTATTTTTCTTTATCCTTATCTTTAATTTTTCTTCTCAAAAATCTCCTTCTATCTTCATATAATCAATTCTTTCTATTTATTTTTCTTTATCCTTATCTTTAATTTTTCTTTTTAAAAATCTCCTTCTATCTTCATATAATCAATTCTTTCTATTTATTTTTCTTTATCCTTATCTTTAATTTTTCTTCTCAAAAATCTCCTTCTATCTTCATATAATCAATTCTTTCTATTTATTTTTCTTTATCCTTATCTTTAATTTTTCTTTTCAAAAATCTCCTTCTATCTTCATATATTCAATTCTTTCTATTTATTTTTCTTTATCCTTATCTTTAATTTTTCTTTTCAAAAATCTCCTTCTATCTTCATATAATCAATTCTTTCTATTTATTTTTCTTTTTCCTTATCTTTAATTTTTATTTTTAAAAATCTCCTTCTATCTTCATATAATCAATTCTTTCTATTTATTTTTCTTTATCCTTATCTTTAATTTTTCTTCTCAAAAATCTCCTTCTATCTTCATATAATCAATTCTTTCTATTTATTTTTCTTTTTCCTTATCTTTAATTTTTATTTTTAAAAATCTCCTTCTATCTTCATATAATCAATTCTTTCTATTTATTTTTCTTTATCCTTATCTTTAATTTTTCTTTTCAAAAATCTCCTTCTATCTTCATATAATCAATTCTTTCTATTTATTTTTCTTTATCCTTATCTTTAATTTTTCTTTTCAAAAATCTCCTTCTATCTTCATATAATCAATTCTTTCTATTTATTTTTCTTTTTCCTTATCTTTAATTTTTATTTTTAAAAATCTCCTTCTATCTTCATATAATCAATTCTTTCTATTTATTTTTCTTTATCCTTATCTTTAATTTTTCTTTTTAAAAATCTCCTTCTATCTTCATATAATCAATTCTTTCTATTTATTTTTCTTTATCCTTATCTTTAATTTTTCTTCTCAAAAATCTCCTTCTATCTTCATATAATCAATTCTTTCTATTTATTTTTCTTTATCCTTATCTTTAATTTTTCTTTTTAAAAATCTCCTTCTATCTTCATATAATCAATTCTTTCTATTTATTTTTCTTTATCCTTATCTTTAATTTTTCTTCTCAAAAATCTCCTTCTATCTTCATATAATCAATTCTTTCTATTTATTTTTCTTTATCCTTATCTTTAATTTTTCTTTTCAAAAATCTCCTTCTATCTTCATATATTCAATTCTTTCTATTTATTTTTCTTTATCCTTATCTTTAATTTTTCTTTTCAAAAATCTCCTTCTATCTTCATATAATCAATTCTTTCTATTTATTTTTCTTTTTCCTTATCTTTAATTTTTATTTTTAAAAATCTCCTTCTATCTTCATATAATCAATTCTTTCTATTTATTTTTCTTTATCCTTATCTTTAATTTTTCTTCTCAAAAATCTCCTTCTATCTTCATATAATCAATTCTTTCTATTTATTTTTCTTTTTCCTTATCTTTAATTTTTATTTTTAAAAATCTCCTTCTATCTTCATATAATCAATTCTTTCTATTTATTTTTCTTTATCCTTATCTTTAATTTTTCTTTTCAAAAATCTCCTTCTATCTTCATATAATCAATTCTTTCTATTTATTTTTCTTTATCCTTATCTTTAATTTTTCTTTTCAAAAATCTCCTTCTATCTTCATATAATCAATTCTTTCTATTTATTTTTCTTTTTCCTTATCTTTAATTTTTATTTTTAAAAATCTCCTTCTATCTTCATATAATCAATTCTTTCTATTTATTTTTCTTTATCCTTATCTTTAATTTTTCTTTTCAAAAATCTCCTTCTATCTTCATATAATCAATTCTTTCTATTTATTTTTCTTTTTCCTTATCTTTAATTTTTATTTTTAAAAATCTCCTTCTATCTTCATATAATCAATTCTTTCTATTTATTTTTCTTTATCCTTATCTTTAATTTTTCTTTTCAAAAATCTCCTTCTATCTTCATATAATCAATTCTTTCTATTTATTTTTCTTTATCCTTATCTTTAATTTTTCTTTTCAAAAATCTCCTTCTATCTTCATATAATCAATTCTTTCTATTTATTTTTCTTTATCCTTATCTTTAATTTTTCTTTTCAAAAATCTCCTTCTATCTTCATATAATCAATTCTTTCTATTTATTTTTCTTTTTCCTTATCTTTAATTTTTATTTTTAAAAATCTCCTTCTATCTTCATATAATCAATTCTTTCTATTTATTTTTCTTTATCCTTATCTTTAATTTTTCTTTTCAAAAATCTCCTTCTATCTTCATATAATCAATTCTTTCTATTTATTTTTCTTTATCCTTATCTTTAATTTTTCTTCTCAAAAATCTCCTTCTATCTTCATATAATCAATTCTTTCTATTTATTTTTCTTTATCCTTATCTTTAATTTTTCTTTTTAAAAATCTCCTTCTATCTTCATATAATCAATTCTTTCTATTTATTTTTCTTTATCCTTATCTTTAATTTTTCTTTTCAAAAATCTCCTTCTATCTTCATATAATCAATTCTTTCTATTTATTTTTCTTTATCCTTATCTTTAATTTTTCTTTTTAAAAATCTCCTTCTATCTTCATATAATCAATTCTTTCTATTTATTTTTCTTTATCCTTATCTTTAATTTTTCTTTTCAAAAATCTCCTTCTATCTTCATATAATCAATTCTTTCTATTTATTTTTCTTTATCCTTATCTTTAATTTTTCTTTTCAAAAATCTCCTTCTATCTTCATATAATCAATTCTTTCTATTTATTTTTCTTTATCCTTATCTTTAATTTTTCTTTTCAAAAATCTCCTTCTATCTTCATATAATCAATTCTTTCTATTTATTTTTCTTTATCCTTATCTTTAATTTTTCTTTTCAAAAATCTCCTTCTATCTTCATATAATCAATTCTTTCTATTTATTTTTCTTTATCCTTATCTTTAATTTTTCTTTTCAAAAATCTCCTTCTATCTTCATATAATCAATTCTTTCTATTTATTTTTCTTTATCCTTATCTTTAATTTTTCTTTTCAAAAATCTCCTTCTATCTTCATATAATCAATTCTTTCTATTTATTTTTCTTTATCCTTATCTTTAATTTTTCTTTTTAAAAATCTCCTTCTATCTTCATATAATCAATTCTTTCTATTTATTTTTCTTTATCCTTATCTTTAATTTTTCTTTTTAAAAATCTCCTTCTATCTTCATATAATCAATTCTTTCTATTTATTTTTCTTTATCCTTATCTTTAATTTTTCTTCTCAAAAATCTCCTTCTATCTTCATATAATCAATTCTTTCTATTTATTTTTCTTTATCCTTATCTTTAAATTTCCTTTTCAAAAATCTCCTTCTATCTTCATATAATCAATTCTTTCTATTTATTTTTCTTTATCCTTATCTTTAATTTTTCTTTTTAAAAATCTCCTTCTATCTTCATATAATCAATTCTTTCTATTTATTTTTCTTTATCCTTATCTTTAATTTTTCTTTTCAAAAATCTCCTTCTATCTTCATATAATCAATTCTTTCTATTTATTTTTCTTTATCCTTATCTTTAATTTTTCTTTTTAAAAATCTCCTTCTATCTTCATATAATCAATTCTTTCTATTTATTTTTCTTTATCCTTATCTTTAATTTTTCTTTTCAAAAATCTCCTTCTATCTTCATATAATCAATTCTTTCTATTTATTTTTCTTTATCCTTATCTTTAATTTTTCTTTTCAAAAATCTCCTTCTATCTTCATATAATCAATTCTTTCTATTTATTTTTCTTTATCCTTATCTTTAAATTTCCTTTTCAAAAATCTCCTTCTATCTTCATATAATCAATTCTTTCTATTTATTTTTCTTTATCCTTATCTTTAAATTTTCTTTTCAAAAATCTCCTTCTATCTTCATATAATCAATTCTTTCTATTTATTTTTCTTTATCCTTATCTTTAATTTTTCTTTTCAAAAATCTCCTTCTATCTTCATATAATCAATTCTTTCTATTTATTTTTCTTTATCCTTATCTTTAATTTTTCTTCTCAAAAATCTCCTTCTATCTTCATATAATCAATTCTTTCTATTTATTTTTCTTTATCCTTATCTTTAATTTTTCTTTTTAAAAATCTCCTTCTATCTTCATATAATCAATTCTTTCTATTTATTTTTCTTTATCCTTATCTTTAAATTTCCTTTTCAAAAATCTCCTTCTATCTTCATATAATCAATTCTTTCTATTTATTTTTCTTTATCCTTATCTTTAAATTTTCTTTTCAAAAATCTCCTTCTATCTTCATATAATCAATTCTTTCTATTTATTTTTCTTTATCCTTATCTTTAATTTTTCTTTTCAAAAATCTCCTTCTATCTTCATATAATCAATTCTTTCTATTTATTTTTCTTTATCCTTATCTTTAATTTTTCTTCTCAAAAATCTCCTTCTATCTTCATATAATCAATTCTTTCTATTTATTTTTCTTTATCCTTATCTTTAATTTTTCTTTTTAAAAATCTCCTTCTATCTTCATATAATCAATTCTTTCTATTTATTTTTCTTTATCCTTATCTTTAATTTTTCTTCTCAAAAATCTCCTTCTATCTTCATATAATCAATTCTTTCTATTTATTTTTCTTTATCCTTATCTTTAATTTTTCTTTTTAAAAATCTCCTTCTATCTTCATATAATCAATTCTTTCTATTTATTTTTCTTTATCCTTATCTTTAATTTTTCTTTTCAAAAATCTCCTTCTATCTTCATATAATCAATTCTTTCTATTTATTTTTCTTTATCCTTATCTTTAATTTTTCTTTTCAAAAATCTCCTTCTATCTTCATATAATCAATTCTTTCTATTTATTTTTCTTTATCCTTATCTTTAATTTTTCTTTTCAAAAATCTCCTTCTATCTTCATATAATCAATTCTTTCTATTTATTTTTCTTTATCCTTATCTTTAATTTTTCTTTTCAAAAATCTCCTTCTATCTTCATATAATCAATTCTTTCTATTTATTTTTCTTTATCCTTATCTTTAAATTTCCTTTTCAAAAATCTCCTTCTATCTTCATATAATCAATTCTTTCTATTTATTTTTCTTTATCCTTATCTTTAAATTTTCTTTTCAAAAATCTCCTTCTATCTTCATATAATCAATTCTTTCTATTTATTTTTCTTTATCCTTATCTTTAATTTTTCTTTTTAAAAATCTCCTTCTATCTTCATATAATCAATTCTTTCTATTTATTTTTCTTTATCCTTATCTTTAATTTTTCTTTTCAAAAATCTCCTTCTATCTTCATATAATCAATTCTTTCTATTTATTTTTCTTTATCCTTATCTTTAATTTTTCTTTTCAAAAATCTCCTTCTATCTTCATATAATCAATTCTTTCTATTGAAGATAGAAGGAGATTTTTAAGAAGGAAATTTAAATATAAGGATAAAGAAAAATAAATAGAAAGAATTGATTATATGAAGATAGAATGAGATTTTTGAAAAGAAAAATTAAAGATAAGGATAAAGGAAAATAAATAGAAAGAATTGAATATATGAAGATAGAAGGAGATTTTTGAGAAGAAAAATTAAAGATAAGGATAAAGAAAAATAAATAAAAAGAATTGATTATATGAAGATAGAATGAGATTTTTGAGAAGAAAAATTAAAGATAAGGATAAAGAAAAATAAATAAAAAGAATTGATTATATGAAGATAGAATGAGATTTTTGAAAAGAAAAATTAAAGATAAGGATAAAGAAAAATAAATAGAAAGAATTGATTATATGAAGATAGAATGAGATTTTTGAAAAGAAAAATTAAAGATAAGGATAAAGAAAAATAAATAGAAAGAATTGATTATATGAAGATAGAAGGAGATTTTTGAAAAAAATTAAAGATAAGGATAAAGAAAAATAAATAGAAAGAATTGATTATATGAAGATAGAAGGAGATTTTTGAGAAGAAAATTTAAAGATAAGGATAAAGAAAAATAAATAGAAAGAAGATAAAGAAAAATAAATAGAAAGAATTGATTATATGAAGATAGAATGAGATTTTTGAAAAGAAAAATTAAAGATAAGGATAAAGAAAAATAAATAGAAAGAATTGAATATATGAAGATAGAATGAGATTTTTGAAAAGAAAAATTAAAGATAAGGATAAAGAAAAATAAATAAAAAGAATTGATTATATGAAGATAGAAGGAGATTTTTGAGAAGAAAATTTAAAGATAAGGATAAAGAAAAATAAATAGAAAGAAGATAAAGAAAAATAAATAGAAAGAATTGATTATATGAAGATAGAATGAGATTTTTGAAAAGAAAAATTAAAGATAAGGATAAAGAAAAATAAATAGAAAGAATTGAATATATGAAGATAGAATGAGATTTTTGAAAAGAAAAATTAAAGATAAGGATAAAGAAAAATAAATAAAAAGAATTGATTATATGAAGATAGAAGGAGATTTTTGAAAAGAAAAATTAAAGATAAGGATAAAGAAAATAAATAGAAAGAATTGATTATATGAAGATAGAATGAGATTTTTGAAAAGAAAAATTAAAGATAAGGATAAAGAAAAATAAATAGAAAGAATTGATTATATGAAGATAGAATGAGATTTTTGAAAAGAAAAATTAAAGATAAGGATAAAGAAAAATAAATAGAAAGAATTGAATATATGAAGATAGAATGAGATTTTTGAAAAGAAAAATTAAAGATAAGGATAAAGAAAAATAAATAAAAAGAATTGATTATATGAAGATAGAAGGAGATTTTTGAGAAGAAAATTTAAAGATAAGGATAAAGAAAAATAAATAGAAAGAAGATAAAGAAAAATAAATAGAAAGAATTGATTATATGAAGATAGAATGAGATTTTTGAAAAGAAAAATTAAAGATAAGGATAAAGAAAAATAAATAGAAAGAATTGAATATATGAAGATAGAATGAGATTTTTGAAAAGAAAAATTAAAGATAAGGATAAAGAAAAATAAATAAAAAGAATTGATTATATGAAGATAGAAGGAGATTTTTGAAAAGAAAAATTAAAGATAAGGATAAAGAAAAATAAATAGAAAGAATTGATTATATGAAGATAGAATGAGATTTTTGAAAAGAAAAATTAAAGATAAGGATAAAGAAAAATAAATAGAAAGAATTGATTATATGAAGATAGAATGAGATTTTTGAAAAGAAAAATTAAAGATAAGGATAAAGAAAAATAAATAAAAAGAATTGATTATATGAAGATAGAAGGAGATTTTTGAAAAGAAAAATTAAAGATAAGGATAAAGAAAAATAAATAGAAAGAATTGATTATATGAAGATAGAATGAGATTTTTGAAAAGAAAAATTAAAGATAAGGATAAAGAAAAATAAATAAAAAAGAATTGATTATATGAAGATAGAAGGAGATTTTTGAAAAGAAAAATTAAAGATAAGGATAAAGAAAAATAAATAGAAAGAATTGATTATATGAAGATAGAATGAGATTTTTGAAAAGAAAAATTAAAGATAAGGATAAAGAAAAATAAATAGAAAGAATTGAATATATGAAGATAGAAGGAGATTTTTGAGAAGAAAATTTAAAGATAAGGATAAAGAAAAATAAATAGAAAGAATTGAATATATGAAGATAGAAGGAGATTTTTGAGAAGAAAAATTAAAGATAAGGATAAAGAAAAATAAATAGAAAAAATTGAATATATGAAGATAGAAGGAGATTTTTGAGAAGAAAATTTAAAGATAAGGATAAAGAAAAATAAATAAAAAGAATTGATTATATGAAGATAGAATGAGATTTTTGAAAAGAAAAATTAAAGATAAGGATAAAGAAAAATAAATAGAAAGAATTGATTATATGAAGATAGAAGGAGTTCTATCTTCATATAATCAATTCTTTCTATTTATTTTTCTATTTTTGAAAAGAAAAATTAAAGATAAGGATAAAGAAAAATAAATAGAAAAAAATTGATTATATGAAGATAGAAGGAGATTTTTTTGAAGAAAATTTAAAGATAAGGATAAAGAAAAATAAATAGAAAGAATTGATTATATGAAGATAGAAGGAGATTTTTGAGAAGAAAAATTAAAGATAAGGATAAAGAAAAATAAATAAAAAGAATTGATTATATGAAGATAGAAGGAGATTTTTGAAAAGAAAAATTAAAGATAAGGATAAAGAAAAATAAATAGAAAGAATTGATTATATGAAGATAGAATGAGATTTTTGAAAAGAAAAATTAAAGATAAGGATAAAGAAAAATAAATAGAAAGAATTGATTATATGAAGATAGAAGGAGATTTTTGAGAAGAAAATTTAAAGATAAGGATAAAGAAAAATAAATAAAAAGAATTGATTATATGAAGATAGAAGGAGATTTTTGAAAAGAAAAATTAAAGATAAGGATAAAGAAAAATAAATAGAAAGAATTGATTATATGAAGATAGAAGGAGATTTTTGAGAAGAAAATTTAAAGATAAGGATAAAGAAAAATAAATAGAAAGAATTGATTATATGAAGATAGAATGAGATTTTTGAAAAGAAAAATTAAAGATAAGGATAAAGAAAAATAAATAGAAAGAATTGATTATATGAAGATAGAATGAGATTTTTGAAAAGAAAAATTAAAGATAAGGATAAAGAAAAATAAATAAAAAGAATTGATTATATGAAGATAGAAGGAGATTTTTGAAAAGAAAAATTAAAGATAAGGATAAAGAAAAATAAATAGAAAGAATTGATTATATGAAGATAGAATGAGATTTTTGAAAAGAAAAATTAAAGATAAGGATAAAGAAAAATAAATAGAAAGAATTGAATATATGAAGATAGAAGGAGATTTTTGAGAAGAAAATTTAAAGATAAGGATAAAGAAAAATAAATAGAAAGAATTGAATATATGAAGATAGAAGGAGATTTTTGAAGAGAAAAATTAAAGATAAGGATAAAGAAAAATAAATAGAAAGAATTGAATATATGAAGATAGAATGAGATTTTTGAGAAGAAAAATTAAAGATAAGGATAAAGAAAAATAAATAGAAAGAATTGATTATATGAAGATAGAAGGAGATTTTTAAAAAGAAAAATTAAAGATAAGGATAAAGAAAAATAAATAGAAAGAATTGATTATATGAAGATAGAAGGAGTTCTATCTTCATATAATCAATTCTTTCTATTTATTTTTCTATTTTTGAAAAGAAAAATTAAAGATAAGGATAAAGAAAAATAAATAGAAAGAATTGATTATATGAAGATAGAAGGAGATTTTTGAGAAGAAAATTTAAAGATAAGGATAAAGAAAAATAAATAGAAAGAATTGATTATATGAAGATAGAAGGAGATTTTTGAGAAGAAAAATTAAAGATAAGGATAAAGAAAAATAAATAGAAAGAATTGATTATATGAAGATAGAATGAGATTTTTGAAAAGAAAAATTAAAGATAAGGATAAAGAAAAATAAATAGAAAGAATTGATTATATGAAGATAGAAGGAGTTCTATCTTCATATAATCAATTCTTTCTATTTATTTTTCTATTTTTGAAAAGAAAAATTAAAGATAAGGATAAAGAAAAATAAATAGAAAGAATTGATTATATGAAGATAGAAGGAGATTTTTGAGAAGAAAATTTAAAGATAAGGATAAAGAAAAATAAATAGAAAGAATTGATTATATGAAGATAGAAGGAGATTTTTGAGAAGAAAAATTAAAGATAAGGATAAAGAAAAATAAATAAAAAGAATTGATTATATGAAGATAGAATGAGATTTTTGAAAAGAAAAATTAAAGATAAGGATAAAGAAAAATAAATAGAAAGAATTGATTATATGAAGATAGAATGAGATTTTTGAAGAGAAAAATTAAAGATAAGGATAAAGAAAAATAAATAGAAAGAATTGATTATATGAAGATAGAATGAGATTTTTGAAAAGAAAAATTAAAGATAAGGATAAAGAAAAATAAATAGAAAGAATTGATTATATGAAGATAGAATGAGATTTTGAAAAGAAAAATTAAAGATAAGGATAAAGAAAAATAAATAGAAAGAATTGATTATATGAAGATAGAATGAGATTTTTGAAAAGAAAAATTAAAGATAAGGATAAAGAAAAATAAATAGAAAGAATTGATTATATGAAGATAGAATGAGATTTTTGAAAAGAAAAATTAAAGATAAGGATAAAGAAAAATAAATAGAAAGAATTGATTATATGAAGATAGAATGAGATTTTTGAAAAGAAAAATTAAAGATAAGGATAAAGAAAAATAAATAGAAAGAATTGATTATATGAAGATAGAATGAGATTTTTGAAAAGAAAAATTAAAGATAAGGATAAAGAAAAATAAATAGAAAGAATTGATTATATGAAGATAGAATGAGATTTTTGAAAAGAAAAATTAAAGATAAGGATAAAGAAAAATAAATAGAAAGAATTGAATATATGAAGATAGAAGGAGATTTTTGAGAAGAAAAATTAAAGATAAGGATAAAAAAAATAAATAAAAAGAATTGATTATATGAAGATAGAATGAGATTTTTGAGAAGAAAAATTAAAGATAAGGATAAAGAAAAATAAATAGAAAGAATTGATTATATGAAGATAGAATGAGATTTTTGAAAAGAAAAATTAAAGATAAGGATAAAGAAAAATAAATAGAAAGAATTGATTATATGAAGATAGAATGAGATTTTTGAGAAGAAAAATTAAAGATAAGGATAAAGAAAAATAAATAAAAAGAATTGATTATATGAAGATAGAATGAGATTTTTGAGAAGAAAAATTAAAGATAAGGATAAAGAAAAATAAATAGAAAGAATTGATTATATGAAGATAGAATGAGATTTTTGAAAAGAAAAATTAAAGATAAGGATAAAGAAAAATAAATAGAAAGAATTGATTATATGAAGATAGAAGGAGTTCTATCTTCATATAATCAATTCTTTCTATTTATTTTTCTATTTTTGAAAAGAAAAATTAAAGATAAGGATAAAAAGAAAAATAAATAGAAAGAATTGATTATATGAAGATAGAAGGAGATTTTTGAGAAGAAAATTTAAAGATAAGGATAAAGAAAAATAAATAGAAAGAATTGATTATATGAAGATAGAAGGAGATTTTTGAGAAGAAAAATTAAAGATAAGGATAAAGAAAAATAAATAAAAAGAATTGATTATATGAAGATAGAAGGAGATTTTTGAAAAGAAAAATTAAAGATAAGGATAAAGAAAAATAAATAGAAAGAATTGATTATATGAAGATAGAATGAGATTTTTGAAAAGAAAAATTAAAGATAAGGATAAAGAAAAATAAATAAAAAGAATTGATTATATGAAGATAGAAGGAGATTTTTGAAAAGAAAAATTAAAGATAAGGATAAAGAAAAATAAATAGAAAGAATTGATTATATGAAGATAGAATGAGATTTTTGAAAAGAAAAATTAAAGATAAGGATAAAGAAAAATAAATAGAAAGAATTGAATATATGAAGATAGAAGGAGATTTTTGAGAAGAAAATTTAAAGATAAGGATAAAGAAAAATAAATAGAAAGAATTGAATATATGAAGATAGAAGGAGATTTTTGAGAAGAAAAATTAAAGATAAGGATAAAGAAAAATAAATAAAAAGAATTGATTATATGAAGATAGAATGAGATTTTTGAGAAGAAAAATTAAAGATAAGGATAAAGAAAAATAAATAGAAAGAATTGATTATATGAAGATAGAATGAGATTTTTGAAAAGAAAAATTAAAGATAAGGATAAAGAAAAATAAATAGAAAGAATTGATTATATGAAGATAGAAGGAGATTTTTGAGAAGAAAATTTAAAGATAAGGATAAAGAAAAATAAATAGAAAGAATTGATTATATGAAGATAGAAGGAGATTTTTGAAAGAAAAATTAAAGATAAGGATAAAGAAAAATAAATAAAAAGAATTGATTATATGAAGATAGAATGAGATTTTTGAAAAGAAAAATTAAAGATAAGGATAAAGAAAAATAAATAGAAAGAATTGATTATATGAAGATAGAATGAGATTTTTGAAAAGAAAAATTAAAGATAAGGATAAAGAAAAATAAATAGAAAGAATTGATTATATGAAGATAGAATGAGATTTTTGAAAAGAAAAATTAAAGATAAGGATAAAGAAAAATAAATAAAAAGAATTGATTATATGAAGATAGAAGGAGATTTTTGAGAAGAAAAATTAAAGATAAGGATAAAGAAAAATAAATAAAAAGAATTGATTATATGAAGATAGAATGAGATTTTTGAAAAGAAAAATTAAAGATAAGGATAAAGAAAAATAAATAGAAAGAATTGATTATATGAAGATAGAATGAGATTTTTGAAAAGAAAAATTAAAGATAAGGATAAAGAAAAATAAATAGAAAGAATTGATTATATGAAGATAGAATGAGATTTTTGAAAAGAAAAATTAAAGATAAGGATAAAGAAAAATAAATAAAAAGAATTGATTATATGAAGATAGAATGAGATTTTTGAGAAGAAAAATTAAAGATAAGGATAAAGAAAAATAAATAGAAAGAATTGATTATATGAAGATAGAATGAGATTTTTGAAAAGAAAAATTAAAGATAAGGATAAAGAAAAATAAATAGAAAGAATTGATTATATGAAGATAGAAGGAGTTCTATCTTCATATAATCAATTTTTCTATTTATTTTTCTATTTTTGAAAAGAAAAATTAAAGATAAGGATAAAGAAAAATAAATAGAAAGAATTGATTATATGAAGATAGAAGGAGATTTTTGAGAAGAAAATTTAAAGATAAGGATAAAGAAAAATAAATAGAAAGAATTGATTATATGAAGATAGAAGGAGATTTTTGAGAAGAAAAATTAAAGATAAGGATAAAGAAAAATAAATAAAAAGAATTGATTATATGAAGATAGAATGAGATTTTTGAAAAGAAAAATTAAAGATAAGGATAAAGAAAAATAAATAGAAAGAATTGATTATATGAAGATAGAATGAGATTTTTGAAAAGAAAAATTAAAGATAAGGATAAAGAAAAATAAATAGAAAGAATTGATTATATGAAGATAGAAGGAGTTCTATCTTCATATAATCAATTCTTTCTATTTATTTTTCTATTTTTGAAAAGAAAAATTAAAGATAAGGATAAAGAAAAATAAATAGAAAGAATTGATTATATGAAGATAGAAGGAGATTTTTGAGAAGAAAATTTAAAGATAAGGATAAAGAAAAATAAATAGAAAGAATTGATTATATGAAGATAGAAGGAGATTTTTGAGAAGAAAAATTAAAGATAAGGATAAAGAAAAATAAATAAAAAGAATTGATTATATGAAGATAGAATGAGATTTTTGAAAAGAAAAATTAAAGATAAGGATAAAGAAAAATAAATAGAAAGAATTGATTATATGAAGATAGAATGAGATTTTTGAAAAGAAAAATTAAAGATAAGGATAAAGAAAAATAAATAGAAAGAATTGATTATATGAAGATAGAAGGAGATTTTTGAGAAGAAAATTTAAAGATAAGGATAAAGAAAAATAAATAGAAAGAATTGATTATATGAAGATAGAAGGAGATTTTTGAGAAGAAAATTTAAAGATAAGGATAAAGAAAAATAAATAAAAAGAATTGATTATATGAAGATAGAATGAGATTTTTGAAAAGAAAAATTAAAGATAAGGATAAAGAAAAATAAATAGAAAGAATTGAATATATGAAGATAGAATGAGATTTTTGAAAAGAAAAATTAAAGATAAGGATAAAGAAAAATAAATAGAAAGAATTGAATATATGAAGATAGAATGAGATTTTTGAAAAGAAAAATTAAAGATAAGGATAAAGAAAAATAAATAAAAAGAATTGATTATATGAAGATAGAAGGAGATTTTTGAGAAGAAAATTTAAAGATAAGGATAAAGAAAAATAAATAGAAAGAAGATAAAGAAAAATAAATAGAAAGAATTGATTATATGAAGATAGAATGAGATTTTTGAAAAGAAAATTTAAAGATAAGGATAAAGAAAAATAAATAGAAAGAATTGAATATATGAAGATAGAATGAGATTTTTGAAAAGAAAAATTAAAGATAAGGATAAAGAAAAATAAATAAAAAGAATTGATTATATGAAGATAGAAGGAGATTTTTGAAAAGAAAAATTAAAGATAAGGATAAAGAAAAATAAATAGAAAGAATTGATTATATGAAGATAGAATGAGATTTTTGAAAAGAAAAATTAAAGATAAGGATAAAGAAAAATAAATAGAAAGAATTGATTATATGAAGATAGAATGAGATTTTTGAAAAGAAAAATTAAAGATAAGGATAAAGAAAAATAAATAGAAAGAATTGAATATATGAAGATAGAATGAGATTTTTGAAAAGAAAAATTAAAGATAAGATAAAGAAAAATAAATAAAAAGAATTGATTATATGAAGATAGAAGGAGATTTTTGAGAAGAAAATTTAAAGATAAGGATAAAGAAAAAAATAAATAGAAAGAAGATAAAGAAAAATAAATAGAAAGAATTGATTATATGAAGATAGAATGAGATTTTTGAAAAGAAAAATTAAAGATAAGGATAAAGAAAAATAAATAGAAAGAATTGAATATATGAAGATAGAATGAGATTTTTGAAAAGAAAAATTAAAGATAAGGATAAAGAAAAATAAATAAAAAGAATTGATTATATGAAGATAGAAGGAGATTTTTGAAAAGAAAAATTAAAGATAAGGATAAAGAAAAATAAATAGAAAGAATTGATTATATGAAGATAGAATGAGATTTTTGAAAAGAAAAATTAAAGATAAGGATAAAGAAAAATAAATAGAAAGAATTGATTATATGAAGATAGAATGAGATTTTTGAAAAGAAAAATTAAAGATAAGGATAAAGAAAAATAAATAAAAAGAATTGATTATATGAAGATAGAAGGAGATTTTTGAAAAGAAAAATTAAAGATAAGGATAAAGAAAAATAAATAGAAAGAATTGATTATATGAAGATAGAATGAGATTTTTGAAAAGAAAAATTAAAGATAAGGATAAAGAAAAATAAATAAAAAGAATTGATTATATGAAGATAGAAGGAGATTTTTGAAAAGAAAAATTAAAGATAAGGATAAAGAAAAATAAATAGAAAGAATTGATTATATGAAGATAGAATGAGATTTTTGAAAAGAAAAATTAAAGATAAGGATAAAGAAAAATAAATAGAAAGAATTGAATATATGAAGATAGAAGGAGATTTTTGAGAAGAAAATTTAAAGATAAGGATAAAGAAAAATAAATAGAAAGAATTGAATATATGAAGATAGAAGGAGATTTTTGAGAAGAAAAATTAAAGATAAGGATAAAGAAAAATAAATAGAAAAAATTGAATATATGAAGATAGAAGGAGATTTTTGAGAAGAAAATTTAAAGATAAGGATAAAGAAAAATAAATAAAAAGAATTGATTATATGAAGATAGAATGAGATTTTTGAAAAGAAAAATTAAAGATAAGGATAAAGAAAAATAAATAGAAAGAATTGATTATATGAAGATAGAAGGAGTTCTATCTTCATATAATCAATTCTTTCTATTTATTTTTCTATTTTTGAAAAGAAAAATTAAAGATAAGGATAAAGAAAAATAAATAGAAAAAATTGATTATATGAAGATAGAAGGAGATTTTTGAGAAGAAAATTTAAAGATAAGGATAAAGAAAAATAAATAGAAAGAATTGATTATATGAAGATAGAAGGAGATTTTTGAGAAGAAAAATTAAAGATAAGGATAAAGAAAAATAAATAAAAAGAATTGATTATATGAAGATAGAAGGAGATTTTTGAAAAGAAAAATTAAAGATAAGGATAAAGAAAAATAAATAGAAAGAATTGATTATATGAAGATAGAATGAGATTTTTGAAAAGAAAAATTAAAGATAAGGATAAAGAAAAATAAATAGAAAGAATTGATTATATGAAGATAGAAGGAGATTTTTTTGAGAAGAAAATTTAAAGATAAGGATAAAGAAAAATAAATAAAAAGAATTGATTATATGAAGATAGAAGGAGATTTTTGAAAAGAAAAATTAAAGATAAGGATAAAGAAAAATAAATAGAAAGAATTGATTATATGAAGATAGAATGAGATTTTTGAAAAGAAAAATTAAAGATAAGGATAAAGAAAAATAAATAGAAAGAATTGATTATATGAAGATAGAATGAGATTTTTGAAAAGAAAAATTAAAGATAAGGATAAAGAAAAATAAATAAAAAGAATTGATTATATGAAGATAGAAGGAGATTTTTGAAAAGAAAAATTAAAGATAAGGATAAAGAAAAATAAATAGAAAGAATTGATTATATGAAGATAGAATGAGATTTTTGAAAAGAAAAATTAAAGATAAGGATAAAGAAAAATAAATAAAAAGAATTGATTATATGAAGATAGAAGGAGATTTTTGAAAAGAAAAATTAAAGATAAGGATAAAGAAAAATAAATAGAAAGAATTGATTATATGAAGATAGAATGAGATTTTTGAAAAGAAAAATTAAAGATAAGGATAAAGAAAAATAAATAGAAAGAATTGAATATATGAAGATAGAAGGAGATTTTTGAGAAGAAAATTTAAAGATAAGGATAAAGAAAAATAAATAGAAAGAATTGAATATATGAAGATAGAAGGAGATTTTTGAGAAGAAAAATTAAAGATAAGGATAAAGAAAAATAAATAGAAAGAATTGAATATATGAAGATAGAATGAGATTTTTGAGAAGAAAAATTAAAGATAAGGATAAAGAAAAATAAATAGAAAGAATTGATTATATGAAGATAGAAGGAGATTTTTAAAAAGAAAAATTAAAGATAAGGATAAAGAAAAATAAATAGAAAGAATTGATTATATGAAGATAGAAGGAGTTCTATCTTCATATAATCAATTCTTTCTATTTATTTTTCTATTTTTGAAAAGAAAAATTAAAGATAAGGATAAAGAAAAAAAAAAATAGAAAAGAATTGATTATATGAAGATAGAAGGAGATTTTTGAGAAGAAAATTTAAAGATAAGGATAAAGAAAAATAAATAGAAAGAATTGATTATATGAAGATAGAAGGAGATTTTTGAGAAGAAAAATTAAAGATAAGGATAAAGAAAAATAAATAGAAAGAATTGATTATATGAAGATAGAATGAGATTTTTGAAAAGAAAAATTAAAGATAAGGATAAAGAAAAATAAATAGAAAGAATTGATTATATGAAGATAGAAGGAGTTCTATCTTCATATAATCAATTCTTTCTATTTATTTTTCTATTTTTGAAAAGAAAAATTAAAGATAAGGATAAAGAAAAATAAATAGAAAGAATTGATTATATGAAGATAGAAGGAGATTTTTGAGAAGAAAATTTAAAGATAAGGATAAAGAAAAATAAATAGAAAGAATTGATTATATGAAGATAGAAGGAGATTTTTGAGAAGAAAAATTAAAGATAAGGATAAAGAAAAATAAATAAAAAGAATTGATTATATGAAGATAGAATGAGATTTTTGAGAAGAAAATTTAAAGATAAGGATAAAGAAAAATAAATAGAAAGAATTGATTATATGAAGATAGAATGAGATTTTTGAAAAGAAAAATTAAAGATAAGGATAAAGAAAAATAAATAGAAAGAATTGATTATATGAAGATAGAATGAGATTTTTGAGAAGAAAAATTAAAGATAAGGATAAAGAAAAATAAATAGAAAGAATTGATTATATGAAGATAGAATGAGATTTTTGAAAAGAAAAATTAAAGATAAGGATAAAGAAAAATAAATAGAAAGAATTGATTATATGAAGATAGAATGAGATTTTTGAAAAGAAAAATTAAAGATAAGGATAAAGAAAAATAAATAGAAAGAATTGATTATATGAAGATAGAATGAGATTTTTGAAAAGAAAAATTAAAGATAAGGATAAAGAAAAATAAATAGAAAGAATTGATTATATGAAGATAGAATGAGATTTTTGAAAAGAAAAATTAAAGATAAGGATAAAGAAAAATAAATAGAAAGAATTGATTATATGAAGATAGAATGAGATTTTTGAAAAGAAAAATTAAAGATAAGGATAAAGAAAAATAAATAGAAAGAATTGATTATATGAAGATAGAATGAGATTTTTGAAAAGAAAAATTAAAGATAAGGATAAAGAAAAATAAATAGAAAGAATTGATTATATGAAGATAGAATGAGATTTTTGAAAAGAAAAATTAAAGATAAGGATAAAGAAAAATAAATAGAAAGAATTGAATATATGAAGATAGAAGGAGATTTTTGAGAAGAAAAATTAAAGATAAGGATAAAGAAAAATAAATAAAAAGAATTGATTATATGAAGATAGAATGAGATTTTTGAGAAGAAAAATTAAAGATAAGGATAAAGAAAAATAAATAGAAAGAATTGATTATATGAAGATAGAATGAGATTTTTGAAAAGAAAAATTAAAGATAAGGATAAAGAAAAATAAATAGAAAGAATTGATTATATGAAGATAGAATGAGATTTTTGAGAAGAAAAATTAAAGATAAGGATAAAGAAAAATAAATAAAAAGAATTGATTATATGAAGATAGAATGAGATTTTTGAGAAGAAAAATTAAAGATAAGGATAAAGAAAAATAAATAGAAAGAATTGATTATATGAAGATAGAATGAGATTTTTGAAAAGAAAAATTAAAGATAAGGATAAAGAAAAATAAATAGAAAGAATTGATTATATGAAGATAGAAGGAGTTCTATCTTCATATAATCAATTCTTTCTATTTATTTTTCTATTTTTGAAAAGAAAAATTAAAGATAAGGATAAAGAAAAATAAATAGAAAGAATTGATTATATGAAGATAGAAGGAGATTTTTGAGAAGAAAATTTAAAGATAAGGATAAAGAAAAATAAATAGAAAGAATTGATTATATGAAGATAGAAGGAGATTTTTGAGAAGAAAAATTAAAGATAAGGATAAAGAAAAATAAATAAAAAGAATTGATTATATGAAGATAGAAGGAGATTTTTGAAAAGAAAAATTAAAGATAAGGATAAAGAAAAATAAATAGAAAGAATTGATTATATGAAGATAGAATGAGATTTTTGAAAAGAAAAATTAAAGATAAGGATAAAGAAAAATAAATAAAAAGAATTGATTATATGAAGATAGAAGGAGATTTTTGAAAAGAAAAATTAAAGATAAGGATAAAGAAAAATAAATAGAAAGAATTGATTATATGAAGATAGAATGAGATTTTTGAAAAGAAAAATTAAAGATAAGGATAAAGAAAAATAAATAGAAAGAATTGAATATATGAAGATAGAAGGAGATTTTTGAGAAGAAAATTTAAAGATAAGGATAAAGAAAAATAAATAGAAAGAATTGAATATATGAAGATAGAAGGAGATTTTTGAGAAGAAAAATTAAAGATAAGGATAAAGAAAAATAAATAAAAAGAATTGATTATATGAAGATAGAATGAGATTTTGAGAAGAAAAATTAAAGATAAGGATAAAGAAAAATAAATAGAAAGAATTGATTATATGAAGATAGAATGAGATTTTTGAAAAGAAAAATTAAAGATAAGGATAAAGAAAAATAAATAGAAAGAATTGATTATATGAAGATAGAAGGAGTTTTCTTCATATAATCAATTCTTTCTATTTATTTTTCTATTTTTGAAAAGAAAAATTAAAGATAAGGATAAAGAAAAATAAATAGAAAGAATTGATTATATGAAGATAGAAGGAGATTTTTGAGAAGAAAATTTAAAGATAAGGATAAAGAAAAATAAATAGAAAGAATTGATTATATGAAGATAGAAGGAGATTTTTGAGAAGAAAAATTAAAGATAAGGATAAAGAAAAATAAATAAAAAGAATTGATTATATGAAGATAGAATGAGATTTTTGAAAAGAAAAATTAAAGATAAGGATAAAGAAAAATAAATAGAAAGAATTGATTATATGAAGATAGAATGAGATTTTTTGAAAAAGAAAAATTAAAGATAAGGATAAAGAAAAATAAATAGAAAGAATTGATTATATGAAGATAGAATGAGATTTTTGAAAAGAAAAATTAAAGATAAGGATAAAGAAAAATAAATAAAAAGAATTGATTATATGAAGATAGAAGGAGATTTTTGAGAAGAAAAATTAAAGATAAGGATAAAGAAAAATAAATAAAAAGAATTGATTATATGAAGATAGAATGAGATTTTTGAAAAGAAAAATTAAAGATAAGGATAAAGAAAAATAAATAGAAAGAATTGAATATATGAAGATAGAAGGAGATTTTTGAGAAGAAAAATTAAAGATAAGGATAAAGAAAAATAAATAGAAAGAATTGATTATATGAAGATAGAAGGAGTTCTATCTTCATATAATCAATTCTTTCTATTTATTTTTCTATTTTTGAAAAGAAAAATTAAAGATAAGGATAAAGAAAAATAAATAGAAAGAATTGATTATATGAAGATAGAAGGAGATTTTTGAGAAGAAAATTTAAAGATAAGGATAAAGAAAAATAAATAGAAAGAATTGATTATATGAAGATAGAAGGAGATTTTTGAGAAGAAAAATTAAAGATAAGGATAAAGAAAAATAAATAAAAAGAATTGATTATATGAAGATAGAATGAGATTTTTGAAAAGAAAAATTAAAGATAAGGATAAAGAAAAATAAATAGAAAGAATTGATTATATGAAGATAGAATGAGATTTTTGAAAAGAAAAATTAAAGATAAGGATAAAGAAAAATAAATAGAAAGAATTGATTATATGAAGATAGAAGGAGTTCTATCTTCATATAATCAATTCTTTCTATTTATTTTTCTATTTTTGAAAAGAAAAATTAAAGATAAGGATAAAGAAAAATAAATAGAAAGAATTGATTATATGAAGATAGAAGGAGATTTTTGAGAAGAAAATTTAAAGATAAGGATAAAGAAAAATAAATAGAAAGAATTGATTATATGAAGATAGAAGGAGATTTTTGAAAGAAAAATTAAAGATAAGGATAAAGAAAAATAAATAAAAAGAATTGATTATATGAAGATAGAATGAGATTTTTGAAAAGAAAAATTAAAGATAAGGATAAAGAAAAATAAATAGAAAGAATTGATTATATGAAGATAGAATGAGATTTTTGAAAAGAAAAATTAAAGATAAGGATAAAGAAAAATAAATAGAAAGAATTGATTATATGAAGATAGAAGGAGATTTTTGAGAAGAAAATTTAAAGATAAGGATAAAGAAAAATAAATAGAAAGAATTGATTATATGAAGATAGAAGGAGATTTTTGAGAAGAAAATTTAAAGATAAGGATAAAGAAAAATAAATAAAAAGAATTGATTATATGAAGATAGAATGAGATTTTTGAAAAGAAAAATTAAAGATAAGGATAAAGAAAAATAAATAGAAAGAATTGATTATATGAAGATAGAATGAGATTTTTGAAAAGAAAAATTAAAGATAAGGATAAAGAAAAATAAATAGAAAGAATTGATTATATGAAGATAGAAGGAGATTTTTGAGAAGAAAATTTAAAGATAAGGATAAAGAAAAATAAATAGAAAGAATTGATTATATGAAGATAGAAGGAGATTTTTGAGAAGAAAATTTAAAGATAAGGATAAAGAAAAATAAATAGAAAGAATTGATTATATGAAGATAGAAGGAGATTTTTGAAAAGAAAAATTAAAGATAAGGATAAAGAAAAATAAATAGAAAGAATTGATTATATGAAGATAGAAGGAGATTTTTGAGAAGAAAAATTAAAGATAAGGATAAAGAAAAATAAATAAAAAGAATTGATTATATGAAGATAGAATGAGATTTTTGAAAAGAAAAATTAAAGATAAGGATAAAGAAAAATAAATAAAAAGAATTGATTATATGAAGATAGAATGAGATTTTTGAAAAGAAAAATTAAAGATAAGGATAAAGAAAAATAAATAGAAAGAATTGATTATATGAAGATAGAATGAGATTTTTGAAAAGAAAAATTAAAGATAAGGATAAAGAAAAATAAATAAAAAGAATTGATTATATGAAGATAGAATGAGATTTTTGAAAAGAAAAATTAAAGATAAGGATAAAGAAAAATAAATAGAAAGAATTGATTATATGAAGATAGAATGAGATTTTTGAAAAGAAAAATTAAAGATAAGGATAAAGAAAAATAAATAGAAAGAATTGATTATATGAAGATAGAAGGAGATTTTTGAGAAGAAAATTTAAAGATAAGGATAAAGAAAAATAAATAGAAAGAATTGATTATATGAAGATAGAAGGAGATTTTTGAGAAGAAAAATTAAAGATAAGGATAAAGAAAAATAAATAAAAAGAATTGATTATATGAAGATAGAATGAGATTTTTGAAAAGAAAAATTAAAGATAAGGATAAAGAAAAATAAATAGAAAGAATTGATTATATGAAGATAGAATGAGATTTTTGAAAAGAAAAATTAAAGATAAGGATAAAGAAAAATAAATAGAAAGAATTGATTATATGAAGATAGAAGGAGATTTTTGAGAAGAAAATTTAAAGATAAGGATAAAGAAAAATAAATAGAAAGAATTGATTATATGAAGATAGAAGGAGATTTTTGAGAAGAAAATTTAAAGATAAGGATAAAGAAAAATAAATAAAAAGAATTGATTATATGAAGATAGAATGAGATTTTTGAAAAGAAAAATTAAAGATAAGGATAAAGAAAAATAAATAGAAAGAATTGATTATATGAAGATAGAATGAGATTTTTGAAAAGAAAAATTAAAGATAAGGATAAAGAAAAATAAATAGAAAGAATTGATTATATGAAGATAGAAGGAGATTTTTGAGAAGAAAATTTAAAGATAAGGATAAAGAAAAATAAATAGAAAGAATTGATTATATGAAGATAGAAGGAGATTTTTGAGAAGAAAATTTAAAGATAAGGATAAAGAAAAATAAATAGAAAGAATTGATTATATGAAGATAGAAGGAGATTTTTGAGAAGAAAATTTAAAGATAAGGATAAAGAAAAATAAATAGAAAGAATTGATTATATGAAGATAGAAGGAGATTTTTGAGAAGAAAAATTAAAGATAAGGATAAAGAAAAATAAATAGAAAGAATTGAATATATGAAGATAGAAGGAGATTTTTGAGAAGAAAAATTAAAGATAAGGATAAAGAAAAATAAATAAAAAGAATTGATTATATGAAGATAGAATGAGATTTTTGAAAAGAAAAATTAAAGATAAGGATAAAGAAAAATAAATAGAAAGAATTGATTATATGAAGATAGAATGAGATTTTTGAAAAGAAAAATTAAAGATAAGGATAAAGAAAAATAAATAGAAAGAATTGATTATATGAAGATAGAATGAGATTTTTGAGAAGAAAAATTAAAGATAAGGATAAAGAAAAATAAATAAAAAGAATTGATTATATGAAGATAGAATGAGATTTTTGAAAAGAAAAATTAAAGATAAGGATAAAGAAAAATAAATAGAAAGAATTGATTATATGAAGATAGAATGAGATTTTTGAAAAGAAAAATTAAAGATAAGGATAAAGAAAAATAAATAGAAAGAATTGATTATATGAAGATAGAATGAGATTTTTGAAAAGAAAAATTAAAGATAAGGATAAAGAAAAATAAATAGAAAGAATTGATTATATGAAGATAGAAGGAGATTTTTGAGAAGAAAATTTAAAGATAAGGATAAAGAAAAATAAATAGAAAGAATTGATTATATGAAGATAGAAGGAGATTTTTGAGAAGAAAAATTAAAGATAAGGATAAAGAAAAATAAATAGAAAGAATTGAATATATGAAGATAGAAGGAGATTTTTGAGAAGAAAAATTAAAGATAAGGATAAAGAAAAATAAATAAAAAGAATTGATTATATGAAGATAGAATGAGATTTTTGAAAAGAAAAATTAAAGATAAGGATAAAGAAAAATAAATAGAAAGAATTGATTATATGAAGATAGAATGAGATTTTTGAAAAGAAAAATTAAAGATAAGGATAAAGAAAAATAAATAGAAAGAATTGATTATATGAAGATAGAATGAGATTTTTGAGAAGAAAAATTAAAGATAAGGATAAAGAAAAATAAATAAAAAGAATTGATTATATGAAGATAGAATGAGATTTTTGAAAAGAAAAATTAAAGATAAGGATAAAGAAAAATAAATAGAAAGAATTGATTATATGAAGATAGAATGAGATTTTTGAAAAGAAAAATTAAAGATAAGGATAAAGAAAAATAAATAGAAAGAATTGATTATATGAAGATAGAATGAGATTTTTGAAAAGAAAAATTAAAGATAAGGATAAAGAAAAATAAATAGAAAGAATTGATTATATGAAGATAGAAGGAGATTTTTGAGAAGAAAATTTAAAGATAAGGATAAAGAAAAATAAATAGAAAGAATTGATTATATGAAGATAGAAGGAGATTTTTGAGAAGAAAAATTAAAGATAAGGATAAAGAAAAATAAATAGAAAGAATTGAATATATGAAGATAGAAGGAGATTTTTGAGAAGAAAAATTAAAGATAAGGATAAAGAAAAATAAATAAAAAGAATTGATTATATGAAGATAGAATGAGATTTTTGAAAAGAAAAATTAAAGATAAGGATAAAGAAAAATAAATAGAAAGAATTGATTATATGAAGATAGAATGAGATTTTTGAAAAGAAAAATTAAAGATAAGGATAAAGAAAAATAAATAGAAAGAATTGATTATATGAAGATAGAATGAGATTTTTGAAAAGAAAAATTAAAGATAAGGATAAAGAAAAATAAATAGAAAGAATTGATTATATGAAGATAGAATGAGATTTTTGAAAAGAAAAATTAAAGATAAGGATAAAGAAAAATAAATAGAAAGAATTGATTATATGAAGATAGAATGAGATTTTTGAAAAGAAAAATTAAAGATAAGGATAAAGAAAAATAAATAGAAAGAATTGATTATATGAAGATAGAATGAGATTTTTGAGAAGAAAAATTAAAGATAAGGATAAAGAAAAATAAATAGAAAGAATTGATTATATGAAGATAGAAGGAGATTTTTGAGAAGAAAAATTAAAGATAAGGATAAAGAAAAATAAATAGAAAGAATTGATTATATGAAGATAGAAGGAGATTTTTGAAAAGAAAAATTAAAGATAAGGATAAAGAAAAATAAATAGAAAGAATTGATTATATGAAGATAGAAGGAGATTTTTGAGAAGAAAATTTAAAGATAAGGATAAAGAAAAATAAATAGAAAGAATTGATTATATGAAGATAGAAGGAGATTTTTGAAAAGAAAAATTAAAGATAAGGATAAAGAAAAATAAATAGAAAGAATTGATTATATGAAGATAGAAGGAGATTTTTGAAAAGAAAAATTAAAGATAAGGATAAAGAAAAATAAATAGAAAGAATTGATTATATGAAGATAGAAGGAGATTTTTGAGAAGAAAATTTAAAGATAAGGATAAAGAAAAATAAATAGAAAGAATTGATTATATGAAGATAGAAGGAGATTTTTGAAAAGAAAAATTAAAGATAAGGATAAAGAAAAATAAATAGAAAGAATTGATTATATGAAGATAGAAGGAGATTTTTGAAAAGAAAAATTAAAGATAAGGATAAAGAAAAATAAATAGAAAGAATTGATTATATGAAGATAGAAGGAGATTTTTAAAAAGAAAAATTAAAGATAAGGATAAAGAAAAATAAATAGAAAGAATTGAATATATGAAGATAGAAGGAGATTTTTGAGAAGAAAAATTAAAGATAAGGATAAAGAAAAATAAATAGAAAGAATTGATTATATGAAGATAGAAGGAGATTTTTAAAAAGAAAAATTAAAGATAAGGATAAAGAAAAATAAATAGAAAGAATTGAATATATGAAGATAGAAGGAGATTTTTGAGAAGAAAAATTAAAGATAAGGATAAAGAAAAATAAATAAAAAGAATTGATTATATGAAGATAGAATGAGATTTTTGAAAAGAAAAATTAAAGATAAGGATAAAGAAAAATAAATAGAAAGAATTGATTATATGAAGATAGAATGAGATTTTTGAAAAGAAAAATTAAAGATAAGGATAAAGAAAAATAAATAGAAAGAATTGATTATATGAAGATAGAATGAGATTTTTGAAAAGAAAAATTAAAGATAAGGATAAAGAAAAATAAATAGAAAGAATTGATTATATGAAGATAGAATGAGATTTTTGAAAAGAAAAATTAAAGATAAGGATAAAGAAAAATAAATAGAAAGAATTGATTATATGAAGATAGAATGAGATTTTTGAAAAGAAAAATTAAAGATAAGGATAAAGAAAAATAAATAGAAAGAATTGATTATATGAAGATAGAATGAGATTTTTGAAAAGAAAAATTAAAGATAAGGATAAAGAAAAATAAATAGAAAGAATTGATTATATGAAGATAGAATGAGATTTTTGAGAAGAAAAATTAAAGATAAGGATAAAGAAAAATAAATAGAAAGAATTGATTATATGAAGATAGAAGGAGATTTTTGAGAAGAAAAATTAAAGATAAGGATAAAGAAAAATAAATAGAAAGAATTGATTATATGAAGATAGAAGGAGATTTTTGAAAAGAAAAATTAAAGATAAGGATAAAGAAAAATAAATAGAAAGAATTGATTATATGAAGATAGAAGGAGATTTTTGAGAAGAAAATTTAAAGATAAGGATAAAGAAAAATAAATAGAAAGAATTGATTATATGAAGATAGAAGGAGATTTTTGAAAAGAAAAATTAAAGATAAGGATAAAGAAAAATAAATAGAAAGAATTGATTATATGAAGATAGAAGGAGATTTTTGAAAAGAAAAATTAAAGATAAGGATAAAGAAAAATAAATAGAAAGAATTGATTATATGAAGATAGAAGGAGATTTTTGAGAAGAAAATTTAAAGATAAGGATAAAGAAAAATAAATAGAAAGAATTGATTATATGAAGATAGAAGGAGATTTTTGAAAAGAAAAATTAAAGATAAGGATAAAGAAAAATAAATAGAAAGAATTGATTATATGAAGATAGAAGGAGATTTTTGAAAAGAAAAATTAAAGATAAGGATAAAGAAAAATAAATAGAAAGAATTGATTATATGAAGATAGAAGGAGATTTTTAAAAAGAAAAATTAAAGATAAGGATAAAGAAAAATAAATAGAAAGAATTGAATATATGAAGATAGAAGGAGATTTTTGAGAAGAAAAATTAAAGATAAGGATAAAGAAAAATAAATAGAAAGAATTGATTATATGAAGATAGAAGGAGATTTTTAAAAAGAAAAATTAAAGATAAGGATAAAGAAAAATAAATAGAAAGAATTGAATATATGAAGATAGAAGGAGATTTTTGAGAAGAAAAATTAAAGATAAGGATAAAGAAAAATAAATAAAAAGAATTGATTATATGAAGATAGAATGAGATTTTTGAAAAGAAAAATTAAAGATAAGGATAAAGAAAAATAAATAGAAAGAATTGATTATATGAAGATAGAATGAGATTTTTGAAAAGAAAAAAATTAAAGATAAGGATAAAGAAAAATAAATAGAAAGAATTGATTATATGAAGATAGAATGAGATTTTTGAGAAGAAAAATTAAAGATAAGGATAAAGAAAAATAAATAAAAAGAATTGATTATATGAAGATAGAATGAGATTTTTGAAAAGAAAAATTAAAGATAAGGATAAAGAAAAATAAATAGAAAGAATTGATTATATGAAGATAGAATGAGATTTTTGAAAAGAAAAATTAAAGATAAGGATAAAGAAAAATAAATAGAAAGAATTGATTATATGAAGATAGAAGGAGATTTTTGAGAAGAAAATTTAAAGATAAGGATAAAGAAAAATAAATAGAAAGAATTGATTATATGAAGATAGAAGGAGATTTTTGAGAAGAAAAATTAAAGATAAGGATAAAGAAAAATAAATAAAAAGAATTGATTATATGAAGATAGAATGAGATTTTTGAAAAGAAAAATTAAAGATAAGGATAAAGAAAAATAAATAGAAAGAATTGATTATATGAAGATAGAATGAGATTTTTGAAAAGAAAAATTAAAGATAAGGATAAAGAAAAATAAATAGAAAGAATTGAATATATGAAGATAGAAGGAGATTTTTGAGAAGAAAAATTAAAGATAAGGATAAAGAAAAATAAATAAAAAGAATTGATTATATGAAGATAGAAGGAGATTTTTGAGAAGAAAAATTAAAGATAAGGATAAAGAAAAATAAATAAAAAGAATTGATTATATGAAGATAGAATGAGATTTTTGAAAAGAAAAATTAAAGATAAGGATAAAGAAAAATAAATAGAAAGAATTGATTATATGAAGATAGAATGAGATTTTTGAAAAGAAAAATTAAAGATAAGGATAAAGAAAAATAAATAGAAAGAATTGAATATATGAAGATAGAAGGAGATTTTTGAGAAGAAAAATTAAAGATAAGGATAAAGAAAAATAAATAAAAAGAATTGATTATATGAAGATAGAATGAGATTTTTGAAAAGAAAAATTAAAGATAAGGATAAAGAAAAATAAATAGAAAGAATTGATTATATGAAGATAGAATGAGATTTTTGAAAAGAAAAATTAAAGATAAGGATAAAGAAAAATAAATAGAAAGAATTGATTATATGAAGATAGAATGAGATTTTTGAAAAGAAAAATTAAAGATAAGGATAAAGAAAAATAAATAGAAAGAATTGATTATATGAAGATAGAATGAGATTTTTGAAAAGAAAAATTAAAGATAAGGATAAAGAAAAATAAATAGAAAGAATTGATTATATGAAGATAGAATGAGATTTTTGAAAAGAAAAATTAAAGATAAGGATAAAGAAAAATAAATAGAAAGAATTGATTATATGAAGATAGAATGAGATTTTTGAAAAGAAAAATTAAAGATAAGGATAAAGAAAAATAAATAGAAAGAATTGATTATATGAAGATAGAATGAGATTTTTGAGAAGAAAAATTAAAGATAAGGATAAAGAAAAATAAATAGAAAGAATTGATTATATGAAGATAGAAGGAGATTTTTGAGAAGAAAATTTAAAGATAAGGATAAAGAAAAATAAATAGAAAGAATTGATTATATGAAGATAGAAGGAGATTTTTGAGAAGAAAAATTAAAGATAAGGATAAAGAAAAATAAATAGAAAGAATTGATTATATGAAGATAGAATGAGATTTTTGAAAAGAAAAATTAAAGATAAGGATAAAGAAAAATAAATAGAAAGAATTGATTATATGAAGATAGAAGGAGATTTTTGAGAAGAAAATTTAAAGATAAGGATAAAGAAAAATAAATAGAAAGAATTGATTATATGAAGATAGAAGGAGATTTTTGAGAAGAAAAATTAAAGATAAGGATAAAGAAAAATAAATAAAAAGAATTGATTATATGAAGATAGAATGAGATTTTTGAAAAGAAAAATTAAAGATAAGGATAAAGAAAAATAAATAGAAAGAATTGATTATATGAAGATAGAAGGAGATTTTTGAAAAGAAAATTTAAAGATAAGGATAAAGAAAAATAAATAGAAAGAATTGATTATATGAAGATAGAAGGAGATTTTTGAGAAGAAAATTTAAAGATAAGGATAAAGAAAAATAAATAGAAAGAATTGATTATATGAAGATAGAAGGAGATTTTTGAAAAGAAAAATTAAAGATAAGGATAAAGAAAAATAAATAGAAAGAATTGATTATATGAAGATAGAAGGAGATTTTTGAAAAGAAAAATTAAAGATAAGGATAAAGAAAAATAAATAGAAAGAATTGATTATATGAAGATAGAAGGAGATTTTTAAAAAGAAAAATTAAAGATAAGGATAAAGAAAAATAAATAGAAAGAATTGAATATATGAAGATAGAAGGAGATTTTTGAGAAGAAAAATTAAAGATAAGGATAAAGAAAAATAAATAAAAAGAATTGATTATATGAAGATAGAATGAGATTTTTGAAAAGAAAAATTAAAGATAAGGATAAAGAAAAATAAATAGAAAGAATTGATTATATGAAGATAGAATGAGATTTTTGAAAAGAAAAATTAAAGATAAGGATAAAGAAAAATAAATAGAAAGAATTGATTATATGAAGATAGAATGAGATTTTTGAAAAGAAAAATTAAAGATAAGGATAAAGAAAAATAAATAGAAAGAATTGATTATATGAAGATAGAATGAGATTTTTGAAAAGAAAAATTAAAGATAAGGATAAAGAAAAATAAATAGAAAGAATTGATTATATGAAGATAGAAGGAGATTTTTGAGAAGAAAATTTAAAGATAAGGATAAAGAAAAATAAATAGAAAGAATTGATTATATGAAGATAGAAGGAGATTTTTGAGAAGAAAAATTAAAGATAAGGATAAAGAAAAATAAATAGAAAGAATTGATTATATGAAGATAGAATGAGATTTTTGAAAAGAAAAATTAAAGATAAGGATAAAGAAAAATAAATAGAAAGAATTGATTATATGAAGATAGAAGGAGATTTTTGAAAAGAAAAATTAAAGATAAGGATAAAGAAAAATAAATAGAAAGAATTGATTATATGAAGATAGAAGGAGATTTTTGAGAAGAAAAATTAAAGATAAGGATAAAGAAAAATAAATAAAAAGAATTGATTATATGAAGATAGAATGAGATTTTTGAAAAGAAAAATTAAAGATAAGGATAAAGAAAAATAAATAGAAAGAATTGATTATATGAAGATAGAATGAGATTTTTGAAAAGAAAAATTAAAGATAAGGATAAAGAAAAATAAATAGAAAGAATTGATTATATGAAGATAGAATGAGATTTTTGAAAAGAAAAATTAAAGATAAGGATAAAGAAAAATAAATAGAAAGAATTGATTATATGAAGATAGAAGGAGATTTTTGAGAAGAAAATTTAAAGATAAGGATAAAGAAAAATAAATAGAAAGAATTGATTATATGAAGATAGAAGGAGATTTTTAAAAAGAAAAATTAAAGATAAGGATAAAGAAAAATAAATAGAAAGAATTGAATATATGAAGATAGAAGGAGATTTTTGAAAAGAAAAATTAAAGATAAGGATAAAGAAAAATAAATAGAAAGAATTGATTATATGAAGATAGAATGAGATTTTTGAAAAGAAAAATTAAAGATAAGGATAAAGAAAAATAAATAGAAAGAATTGATTATATGAAGATAGAATGAGATTTTTGAAAAGAAAAATTAAAGATAAGGATAAAGAAAATAAATAGAAAGAATTGATTATATGAAGATAGAAGGAGATTTTTAAAAGAAAAATTAAAGATAAGGATAAAGAAAAATAAATAGAAAGAATTGAATATATGAAGATAGAAGGAGATTTTTGAGAAGAAAAATTAAAGATAAGGATAAAGAAAAATAAATAAAAAGAATTGATTAAGATAGAATGAGATTTTTGAAAAGAAAAATTAAAGATAAGGATAAAGAAAAATAAATAGAAAGAATTGATTATATGAAGATAGAATGAGATTTTTGAAAAGAAAAATTAAAGATAAGGATAAAGAAAAATAAATAGAAAGAATTGATTATATGAAGATAGAAGGAGATTTTTGAGAAGAAAAATTAAAGATAAGGATAAAGAAAAATAAATAGAAAGAATTGAATATATGAAGATAGAAGGAGATTTTTGAAAAGAAAAATTAAAGATAAGGATAAAGAAAAATAAATAGAAAGAATTGATTATATGAAGATAGAATGAGATTTTTGAAAAGAAAAATTAAAGATAAGGATAAAGAAAAATAAATAGAAAGAATTGATTATATGAAGATAGAAGGAGATTTTTGAAAAGAAAATTTAAAGATAAGGATAAAGAAAAATAAATAGAAAGAATTGATTATATGAAGATAGAAGGAGATTTTTGAAAAGAAAAATTAAAGATAAGGATAAAGAAAAATAAATAGAAAGAATTGATTATATGAAGATAGAATGAGATTTTTGAAAAGAAAAATTAAAGATAAGGATAAAGAAAAATAAATAGAAAGAATTGATTATATGAAGATAGAATGAGATTTTTGAAAAGAAAAATTAAAGATAAGGATAAAGAAAAATAAATAGAAAGAATTGATTATATGAAGATAGAAGGAGATTTTTGAGAAGAAAATTTAAAGATAAGGATAAAGAAAATAAATAGAAAGAATTGATTATATGAAGATAGAAGGAGATTTTTAAAAGAAAAATTAAAGATAAGGATAAAGAAAAATAAATAGAAAGAATTGAATATATGAAGATAGAAGGAGATTTTTGAAAAGAAAAATTAAAGATAAGGATAAAGAAAAATAAATAGAAAGAATTGATTATATGAAGATAGAATGAGATTTTTGAAAAGAAAAATTAAAGATAAGGATAAAGAAAAATAAATAGAAAGAATTGATTATATGAAGATAGAAGGAGATTTTTGAGAAGAAAATTTAAAGATAAGGATAAAGAAAAATAAATAGAAAGAATTGATTATATGAAGATAGAAGGAGATTTTTGAAAAGAAAATTTAAAGATAAGGATAAAGAAAAATAAATAGAAAGAATTGATTATATGAAGATAGAAGGAGATTTTTGAAAAGAAAAATTAAAGATAAGGATAAAGAAAAATAAATAGAAAGAATTGATTATATGAAGATAGAAGGAGATTTTTGAAAAGAAAAATTAAAGATAAGGATAAAGAAAAATAAATAGAAAGAATTGATTATATGAAGATAGAAGGAGATTTTTGAAAAGAAAAATTAAAGATAAGGATAAAGAAAAATAAATAGAAAGAATTGATTATATGAAGATAGAAGGAGATTTTTGAAAAGAAAAATTAAAGATAAGGATAAAGAAAAATAAATAGAAAGAATTGATTATATGAAGATAGAATGAGATTTTTGAAAAGAAAAATTAAAGATAAGGATAAAGAAAATAAATAGAAAGAATTGAATATATGAAGATAGAAGGAGATTTTTGAGAAGAAAAATTAAAGATAAGGATAAAGAAAAATAAATAGAAAGAATTGATTATATGAAGATAGAAGGAGATTTTTGAAAAGAAAAATTAAAGATAAGGATAAAGAAAAATAAATAGAAAGAATTGATTATATGAAGATAGAAGGAGATTTTTAAAAAGAAAAATTAAAGATAAGGATAAAGAAAAATAAATAGAAAGAATTGATTATATGAAGATAGAAGGAGATTTTTGAAAAGAAAAATTAAAGATAAGGATAAAGAAAAATAAATAGAAAGAATTGATTATATGAAGATAGAAGGAGATTTTTGAAAAGAAAAATTAAAGATAAGGATAAAGAAAAATAAATAGAAAGAATTGATTATATGAAGATAGAAGGAGATTTTTGAAAAGAAAAATTTAAAGATAAGGATAAAGAAAAATAAATAGAAAGAATTGATTATATGAAGATAGAAGGAGATTTTTGAAAAGAAAAATTAAAGATAAGGATAAAGAAAAATAAATAGAAAGAATTGATTATATGAAGATAGAAGGAGATTTTTGAAAAGAAAAATTAAAGATAAGGATAAAGAAAAATAAATAGAAAGAATTGATTATATGAAGATAGAATGAGATTTTTGAAAAGAAAAATTAAAGATAAGGATAAAGAAAAAATAAATAGAAAGAATTGATTATATGAAGATAGAAGGAGATTTTTGAGAAGAAAAATTAAAGATAAGGATAAAGAAAAATAAATAGAAAGAATTGATTATATGAAGATAGAAGGAGATTTTTGAAAAGAAAAATTAAAGATAAGGATAAAGAAAAATAAATAGAAAGAATTGATTATATGAAGATAGAAGGAGATTTTTGAAAAGAAAAATTAAAGATAAGGATAAAGAAAAATAAATAGAAAGAATTGATTATATGAAGATAGAAGGAGATTTTTGAAAAGAAAAATTAAAGATAAGGATAAAGAAAAATAAATAGAAAGAATTGATTATATGAAGATAGAAGGAGATTTTTGAAAAGAAAAATTAAAGATAAGGATAAAGAAAAATAAATAGAAAGAATTGATTATATGAAGATAGAAGGAGATTTTTGAAAAGAAAAATTAAAGATAAGGATAAAGAAAAATAAATAGAAAGAATTGATTATATGAAGATAGAATGAGATTTTTGAAAAGAAAAATTAAAGATAAGGATAAAGAAAAATAAATAGAAAGAATTGATTATATGAAGATAGAATGAGATTTTTGAAAAGAAAAATTAAAGATAAGGATAAAGAAAAATAAATAGAAAGAATTGATTATATGAAGATAGAAGGAGATTTTTGAAAAGAAAAATTAAAGATAAGGATAAAGAAAAATAAATAGAAAGAATTGATTATATGAAGATAGAAGGAGATTTTTGAAAAGAAAAATTAAAGATAAGGATAAAGAAAAATAAATAGAAAGAATTGATTATATGAAGATAGAAGGAGATTTTTGAAAAGAAAAATTAAAGATAAGGATAAAGAAAAATAAATAGAAAGAATTGATTATATGAAGATAGAAGGAGATTTTTGAAAAGAAAAATTAAAGATAAGGATAAAGAAAAATAAATAGAAAGAATTGATTATATGAAGATAGAAGGAGATTTTTAAAAAGAAAAATTAAAGATAAGGATAAAGAAAAATAAATAGAAAGAATTGATTATATGAAGATAGAAGGAGATTTTTGAAAAGAAAAATTAAAGATAAGGATAAAGAAAAATAAATAGAAAGAATTGATTATATGAAGATAGAATGAGATTTTTGAAAAGAAAAATTAAAGATAAGGATAAAGAAAAATAAATAGAAAGAATTGATTATATGAAGATAGAAGGAGATTTTTGAAAAGAAAATTAAAGATAAGGATAAAGAAAAATAAATAGAAAGAATTGATTATATGAAGATAGAAGGAGATTTTTAAAAAGAAAAATTAAAGATAAGGATAAAGAAAAATAAATAGAAAGAATTGATTATATGAAGATAGAAGGAGATTTTTGAAAAGAAAAATTAAAGATAAGGATAAAGAAAAATAAATAGAAAGAATTGATTATATGAAGATAGAAGGAGATTTTTAAAAAGAAAAATTAAAGATAAGGATAAAGAAAAATAAATAGAAAGAATTGATTATATGAAGATAGAAGGAGATTTTTGAAAAGAAAAATTAAAGATAAGGATAAAGAAAAATAAATAGAAAGAATTGATTATATGAAGATAGAAGGAGATTTTTGAAAAGAAAAATTAAAGATAAGGATAAAGAAAAATAAATAGAAAGAATTGATTATATGAAGATAGAAGGAGATTTTTGAAAAGAAAAATTAAAGATAAGGATAAAGAAAATAAATAGAAAGAATTGATTATATGAAGATAGAAGGAGATTTTTAAAAAGAAAAATTAAAGATAAGGATAAAGAAAAATAAATAGAAAGAATTGATTATATGAAGATAGAAGGAGATTTTTGAAAAGAAAAATTAAAGATAAGGATAAAGAAAAATAAATAGAAAGAATTGATTATATGAAGATAGAAGGAGATTTTTGAAAAGAAAAATTAAAGATAAGGATAAAGAAAAATAAATAGAAAGAATTGAATATGAAGATAGAAGGAGATTTTAAAAGAAAAATTAAAGATAAGGATAAAGAAAAATAAATAGAAAGAATTGATTATATGAAGATAGAAGGAGATTTTTAAAAAAGAAAAATTAAAGATAAGGATAAAGAAAAATAAATAGAAAGAATTGATTATATGAAGATAGAAGGAGATTTTTAAAAAGAAAAATTAAAGATAAGGATAAAGAAAAATAAATAGAAAGAATTGATTATATGAAGATAGAAGGAGATTTTTAAAAGAAAAATTAAAGATAAGGATAAAGAAAAATAAATAGAAAGAATTGATTATATGAAGATAGAAGGAGATTTTTGAAAAGAAAATTAAAGATAAGGATAAAGAAAATAAATAGAAAGAATTGATTATATGAAGATAGAAGGAGATTTTTAAAAGAAAAATTAAAGATAAGGATAAAGAAAAATAAATAGAAAGAATTGATTATATGAAGATAGAAGGAGATTTTTGAAAAGAAAAATTAAAGATAAGGATAAAGAAAAATAAATAGAAAGAATTGATTATATGAAGATAGAAGGAGATTTTTGAAAAGAAAAATTAAAGATAAGGATAAAGAAAAATAAATAGAAAGAATTGATTATATGAAGATAGAAGGAGATTTTTGAAAAGAAAAATTAAAGATAAGGATAAAGAAAATAAATAGAAAGAATTGATTATATGAAGATAGAAGGAGATTTTTGAAAAGAAAAATTAAAGATAAGGATAAAGAAAAATAAATAGAAAGAATTGATTATATGAAGATAGAAGGAGATTTTTGAAAAGAAAAATTAAAGATAAGGATAAAGAAAAATAAATAGAAAGAATTGATTATATGAAGATAGAAGGAGATTTTTAAAAGAAAAATTAAAGATAAGGATAAAGAAAAATAAATAGAAAGAATTGATTATATGAAGATAGAAGGAGATTTTTGAAAAGAAAAATTAAAGATAAGGATAAAGAAAAATAAATAGAAAGAATTGATTATATGAAGATAGAAGGAGATTTTTGAAAAGAAAAATTAAAGATAAGGATAAAGAAAAATAAATAGAAAGAATTGATTATATGAAGATAGAAGGAGATTTTTGAAAAGAAAAATTAAAGATAAGGATAAAGAAAAATAAATAGAAAGAATTGATTATATGAAGATAGAAGGAGATTTTTGAAAAGAAAAATTAAAGATAAGGATAAAGAAAAATAAATAGAAAGAATTGATTATATGAAGATAGAAGGAGATTTTTGAAAAGAAAAATTAAAGATAAGGATAAAGAAAAATAAATAGAAAGAATTGATTATATGAAGATAGAAGGAGATTTTTGAAAAGAAAAATTAAAGATAAGGATAAAGAAAAATAAATAGAAAGAATTGATTATATGAAGATAGAAGGAGATTTTTGAAAAGAAAAATTAAAGATAAGGATAAAGAAAATAAATAGAAAGAATTGATTATATGAAGATAGAAGGAGATTTTTGAAAAGAAAAATTAAAGATAAGGATAAAGAAAAATAAATAGAAAGAATTGAATATATGAAGATAGAAGGAGATTTTTGAAAAGAAAAATTAAAGATAAGGATAAAGAAAAATAAATAGAAAGAATTGATTATATGAAGATAGAAGGAGATTTTTGAAAAGAAAAATTAAAGATAAGGATAAAGAAAAATAAATAGAAAGAATTGATTATATGAAGATAGAAGGAGATTTTTGAAAAGAAAAATTAAAGATAAGGATAAAGAAAAATAAATAGAAAGAATTGATTATATGAAGATAGAAGGAGATTTTTGAAAAGAAAAATTAAAGATAAGGATAAAGAAAAATAAATAGAAAGAATTGATTATATGAAGATAGAAGGAGATTTTTGAAAAGAAAAATTAAAGATAAGGATAAAGAAAAATAAATAGAAAGAATTGATTATATGAAGATAGAAGGAGATTTTTGAAAAGAAAAATTAAAGATAAGGATAAAGAAAAATAAATAGAAAGAATTGATTATATGAAGATAGAAGGAGATTTTTGAAAAGAAAAATTAAAGATAAGGATAAAGAAAAATAAATAGAAAGAATTGATTATATGAAGATAGAAGGAGATTTTTGAAAAGAAAAATTAAAGATAAGGATAAAGAAAAATAAATAGAAAGAATTGATTATATGAAGATAGAAGGAGATTTTTAAAAAGAAAAATTAAAGATAAGGATAAAGAAAAATAAATAGAAAGAATTGATTATATGAAGATAGAAGGAGATTTTTGAAAAGAAAAATTAAAGATAAGGATAAAGAAAAATAAATAGAAAGAATTGATTATATGAAGATAGAAGGAGATTTTTGAAAAGAAAAATTAAAGATAAGGATAAAGAAAAATAAATAGAAAGAATTGATTATATGAAGATAGAAGGAGATTTTTAAAAAGAAAAATTAAAGATAAGGATAAAGAAAAATAAATAGAAAGAATTGATTATATGAAGATAGAAGGAGATTTTTAAAAAGAAAAATTAAAGATAAGGATAAAGAAAATAAATAGAAAGAATTGATTATATGAAGATAGAAGGAGATTTTTGAAAAGAAAAATTAAAGATAAGGATAAAGAAAAATAAATAGAAAGAATTGATTATATGAAGATAGAAGGAGATTTTTAAAAAGAAAAATTAAAGATAAGGATAAAGAAAATAAATAGAAAGAATTGATTATATGAAGATAGAAGGAGATTTTTGAAAAGAAAAATTAAAGATAAGGATAAAGAAAAATAAATAGAAAGAATTGATTATATGAAGATAGAAGGAGATTTTTGAAAAAGAAAAATTAAAGATAAGGATAAAGAAAAATAAATAGAAAGAATTGATTATATGAAGATAGAAGGAGATTTTTGAAAAGAAAAATTAAAGATAAGGATAAAGAAAAAAATAAATAGAAAGAATTGATTATATGAAGATAGAATGAGATTTTTGAAAAGAAAAATTAAAGATAAGGATAAAGAAAATAAATAGAAAGAATTGATTATATGAAGATAGAAGGAGATTTTTGAAAAGAAAAATTAAAGATAAGGATAAAGAAAAAAATAAATAGAAAGAATTGATTATATGAAGATAGAAGGAGATTTTTGAAAAGAAAAATTAAAGATAAGGATAAAGAAAAATAAATAGAAAGAATTGATTATATGAAGATAGAAGGAGATTTTTGAAAAGAAAAATTAAAGATAAGGATAAAGAAAAATTAAAGATATATGAAGATAGAAGGAGATTTTTGAAAAGAAAAATTAAAGAATAAAGAAAAATAAATAGAAAGAATTGATTATATGAAGATAGAAGGAGATTTTTGAAAAGAAAAATTAAAGATAAGGATAAAGAAAAATAAATAGAAAGAATTGATTATATGAAGATAGAAGGAGATTTTTGAAAAGAAAAATTAAAGATAAGGATAAAGAAAAATAAATAGAAAGAATTGATTATATGAAGATAGAAGGAGATTTTTAAAAAGAAAAATTAAAGATAAGGATAAAGAAAATAAATAGAAAGAATTGATTATATGAAGATAGAAGGAGATTTTTGAAAAGAAAAATTAAAGATAAGGATAAAGAAAAATAAATAGAAAGAATTGATTATATGAAGATAGAAGGAGATTTTTGAAAAGAAAATTAAAGATAAGGATAAAGAAAAATAAATAGAAAGAATTGATTATATGAAGATAGAAGGAGATTTTTGAAAAGAAAAATTAAAGATAAGGATAAAGAAAAATAAATAGAAAGAATTGATTATATGAAGATAGAAGGAGATTTTTGAAAAGAAAAATTAAAGATAAGGATAAAGAAAAATAAATAGAAAGAATTGATTATATGAAGATAGAAGGAGATTTTTGAAAAGAAAAATTAAAGATAAGGATAAAGAAAAATAAATAGAAAGAATTGATTATATGAAGATAGAAGGAGATTTTTAAAAAGAAAAATTAAAGATAAGGATAAAGAAAAATAAATAGAAAGAATTGATTATATGAAGATAGAAGGAGATTTTTGAAAAGAAAAATTAAAGATAAGGATAAAGAAAAATAAATAGAAAGAATTGATTATATGAAGATAGAAGGAGATTTTTAAAAAGAAAAATTAAAGATAAGGATAAAGAAAAATAAATAGAAAGAATTGATTATATGAAGATAGAAGGAGATTTTTGAAAAGAAAAATTAAAGATAAGGATAAAGAAAAATAAATAGAAAGAATTGATTATATGAAGATAGAAGGAGATTTTTGAAAAGAAAAATTAAAGATAAGGATAAAGAAAAATAAATAGAAAGAATTGATTATATGAAGATAGAAGGAGATTTTTGAGAAGAAAATTTAAAGATAAGGATAAAGAAAAATAAATAGAAAGAATTGAAAGATAGAATGAGATTTTTGAAAAGAAAAATTAAAGAAAGATAAAGAAAATAAATAGAAAGAATTGATTATATGAAGATAGAATGAGATTTTTGAAAAGAAAAAGATAAGGATAAAGATAAGGATAAAGAAAAATAAATAGAAAGAATTGATTATATGAAGATAGAAGGAGATTTTTGAAAAGAAAAATTAAAGATAAGGATAAAGAAAAATAAATAGAAAGAATTGATTATATGAAGATAGAAGGAGATTTTTGAAAAGAAAAATTAAAGATAAGGATAAAGAAAAATAAATAGAAAGAATTGATTATATGAAGATAGAAGGAGATTTTTGAAAAGAAAAATTAAAGATAAGGATAAAGAAAAATAAATAGAAAGAATTGATTATATGAAGATAGAAGGAGATTTTTAAAAAGAAAAATTAAAGATAAGGATAAAGAAAAATAAATAGAAAGAATTGATTATATGAAGATAGAAGGAGATTTTTAAAAAGAAAAATTAAAGATAAGGATAAAGAAAAATAAATAGAAAGAATTGAATATATGAAGATAGAAGGAGATTTTTGAAAAGAAAAATTAAAGATAAGGATAAAGAAAATAAATAGAAAGAATTGATTATATGAAGATAGAAGGAGATTTTTAAAAAGAAAAATTAAAGATAAGGATAAAGAAAAATAAATAGAAAGAATTGATTATATGAAGATAGAAGGAGATTTTTGAAAAGAAAAATTAAAGATAAGGATAAAGAAAAATAAATAGAAAGAATTGATTATATGAAGATAGAAGGAGATTTTTGAAAAGAAAATTTATAAAGAAAAATAAATAGAAAGAATTGATTATAAAGATAGAAGGAAATAAAATAAAAAGAAAAAAAAAATAGAAAAAGATAAATAAATAGAAAGAATTGAATATATGAAGATAGAATGAGATTTTTGAAAAGAAAAATTAAAGATAAGGATAAAGAAAAATAAATAGAAAGAATTGATTATATGAAGATAGAAGGAGATTTTTAAAAAGAAAAATTAAAGATAAGGATAAAGAAAAATAAATAGAAAGAATTGATTATATGAAGATAGAAGGAGATTTTTGAAAAGAAAAATTAAAGATAAGGATAAAGAAAAATAAATAGAAAGAATTGATTATATGAAGATAGAAGGAGATTTTTGAGAAGAAAATTTAAAGATAAGGATAAAGATAAATAAATAGAAAGAATTGATTATATGAAGATAGAAGGAGATTTTTGAAAAGAAAAATTAAAGATAAGGATAAAGAAAAATAAATAGAAAGAATTGATTATATGAAGATAGAAGGAGATTTTTGAGAAGAAAATTTAAAGATAAGGATAAAGATAAATAAATAGAAAGAATTGATTATATGAAGATAGAAGGAGATTTTTGAAAAGAAAAATTAAAGATAAGGATAAAGAAAAATAAATAGAAAGAATTGATTATATGAAGATAGAAGGAGATTTTTAAAAAGAAAAATTAAAGATAAGGATAAAGAAAAATAAATAGAAAGAATTGATTATATGAAGATAGAAGGAGATTTTTAAAAAGAAAAATTAAAGATAAGGATAAAGAAAAATAAATAGAAAGAATTGATTATATGAAGATAGAAGGAGATTTTTAAAAAGAAAAATTAAAGATAAGGATAAAGATAAATAAATAGAAAGAATTGATTATATGAAGATAGAAGGAGATTTTTGAAAAGAAAAATTAAAGATAAGGATAAAGAAAAATAAATAGAAAGAATTGATTATATGAAGATAGAAGGAGATTTTTGAGAAGAAAATTTAAAGATAAGGATAAAGATAAATAAATAGAAAGAATTGATTATATGAAGATAGAAGGAGATTTTTAAAAAGGAAATTTAAAGATAAGGATAAAGAAAAATAAATAGAAAGAATTGATTATATGAAGATAGAAGGAGATTTTTAAAAAGAAAAATTAAAGATAAGGATAAAGAAAAATAAATAGAAAGAATTGATTATATGAAGATAGAAGGAGATTTTTAAAAAGAAAAATTAAAGATAAGGATAAAGAAAAATAAATAGAAAGAATTGATTATATGAAGATAGAAGGAGATTTTTAAAAAGAAAAATTAAAGATAAGGATAAAGAAAAATAAATAGAAAGAATTGATTATATGAAGATAGAAGGAGATTTTTGAAAAGAAAAATTAAAGATAAGGATAAAGAAAAATAAATAGAAAGAATTGATTATATGAAGATAGAAGGAGATTTTTAAAAAGAAAAATTAAAGATAAGGATAAAGAAAAATAAATAGAAAGAATTGATTATATGAAGATAGAAGGAGATTTTTAAAAAGAAAAATTAAAGATAAGGATAAAGAAAAATAAATAGAAAGAATTGATTATATGAAGATAGAAGGAGATTTTTGAAAAGAAAAATTAAAGATAAGGATAAAGAAAAATAAATAGAAAGAAGATAAAGAAAAATAAATAGAAAGAATTGAATATATGAAGATAGAATGAGATTTTTGAAAAGAAAAATTAAAGATAAGGATAAAGAAAAATAAATAGAAAGAATTGATTATATGAAGATAGAAGGAGATTTTTAAAAAGAAAAATTAAAGATAAGGATAAAGAAAAATAAATAGAAAGAATTGATTATATGAAGATAGAAGGAGATTTTTAAAAAGAAAAATTAAAGATAAGGATAAAAAAAAATAAATAGAAAGAATTGATTATATGAAGATAGAATGAGATTTTTGAAAAGAAAAATTAAAGATAAGGATAAAGAAAAATAAATAGAAAGAATTGATTATATGAAGATAGAAGGAGATTTTTGAGAAGAAAATTTAAAGATAAGGATAAAGAAAAATAAATAGAAAGAATTGATTATATGAAGATAGAAGGAGATTTTTAAAAAGAAAAATTAAAGATAAGGATAAAGAAAAATAAATAGAAAGAATTGATTATATGAAGATAGAAGGAGATTTTTAAAAAGAAAAATTAAAGATAAGGATAAAGAAAAATAAATAGAAAGAATTGATTATATGAAGATAGAAGGAGATTTTTGAAAAGAAAAATTAAAGATAAGGATAAAGAAAAATAAATAGAAAGAATTGATTATATGAAGATAGAAGGAGATTTTTGAGAAGAAAAATTAAAGATAAGGATAAAGAAAAATAAATAGAAAGAATTGATTATATGAAGATAGAATGAGATTTTTGAAAAGAAAAATTAAAGATAAGGATAAAGAAAAATAAATAGAAAGAATTGATTATATGAAGATAGAAGGAGATTTTTGAGAAGAAAATTTAAAGATAAGGATAAAGAAAAATAAATAGAAAGAATTGATTATATGAAGATAGAAGGAGATTTTTAAAAAGAAAAATTAAAGATAAGGATAAAGAAAAATAAATAGAAAGAATTGATTATATGAAGATAGAAGGAGATTTTTAAAAAGAAAAATTAAAGATAAGGATAAAGAAAAATAAATAGAAAGAATTGATTATATGAAGATAGAAGGAGATTTTTGAAAAGAAAAATTAAAGATAAGGATAAAGAAAAATAAATAGAAAGAATTGATTATATGAAGATAGAAGGAGATTTTTGAGAAGAAAAATTAAAGATAAGGATAAAGAAAAATAAATAGAAAGAATTGATTATATGAAGATAGAAGGAGATTTTTAAAAAGAAAAATTAAAGATAAGGATAAAGAAAAATAAATAGAAAGAATTGATTATATGAAGATAGAAGGAGATTTTTAAAAAGAAAAATTAAAGATAAGGATAAAGAAAAATAAATAGAAAGAATTGATTATATGAAGATAGAAGGAGATTTTTGAAAAGAAAAATTAAAGATAAGGATAAAGAAAAATAAATAGAAAGAATTGATTATATGAAGATAGAAGGAGATTTTTGAAAAGAAAAATTAAAGATAAGGATAAAGAAAAATAAATAGAAAGAATTGATTATATGAAGATAGAAGGAGATTTTTAAAAAGAAAAATTAAAGATAAGGATAAAGAAAAATAAATAGAAAGAATTGATTATATGAAGATAGAAGGAGATTTTTAAAAAGAAAAATTAAAGATAAGGATAAAGAAAAATAAATAGAAAGAATTGAATATATGAAGATAGAAGGAGATTTTTGAGAAGAAAAATTAAAGATAAGGATAAAGAAAAATAAATAGAAAGAATTGATTATATGAAGATAGAAGGAGATTTTTGAAAAGAAAAATTAAAGATAAGGATAAAGAAAAATAAATAGAAAGAATTGATTATATGAAGATAGAAGGAGATTTTTGAAAAGAAAAATTAAAGATAAGGATAAAGAAAAATAAATAGAAAGAATTGATTATATGAAGATAGAAGGAGATTTTTGAAAAGAAAAATTAAAGATAAGGATAAAGAAAAATAAATAGAAAGAATTGATTATATGAAGATAGAAGGAGATTTTTGAAAAGAAAAATTAAAGATAAGGATAAAGAAAAATAAATAGAAAGAATTGATTATATGAAGATAGAAGGAGATTTTTAAAAAGAAAAATTAAAGATAAGGATAAAGATAAATAAATAGAAAGAATTGATTATATGAAGATAGAAGGAGATTTTTGAAAAGAAAAATTAAAGATAAGGATAAAGAAAAATAAATAGAAAGAATTGATTATATGAAGATAGAAGGAGATTTTTAAAAAGAAAAATTAAAGATAAGGATAAAGAAAAATAAATAGAAAGAATTGAATATATGAAGATAGAAGGAGATTTTTGAGAAGAAAAATTAAAGATAAGGATAAAGAAAAATAAATAGAAAGAATTGATTATATGAAGATAGAATGAGATTTTTGAAAAGAAAAATTAAAGATAAGGATAAAGAAAAATAAATAGAAAGAATTGATTATATGAAGATAGAAGGAGATTTTTGAGAAGAAAATTTAAAGATAAGGATAAAGAAAAATAAATAGAAAGAAGATAAAGAAAAATAAATAGAAAGAATTGAATATATGAAGATAGAATGAGATTTTGAAAAGAAAAATTAAAGATAAGGATAAAGAAAAATAAATAGAAAGAATTGATTATATGAAGATAGAAGGAGATTTTTGAAAAGAAAAATTAAAGATAAGGATAAAGAAAAATAAATAGAAAGAATTGATTATATGAAGATAGAAGGAGATTTTTAAAAAGAAAAATTAAAGATAAGGATAAAGATAAATAAATAGAAAGAATTGATTATATGAAGATAGAAGGAGATTTTTGAAAAGAAAAATTAAAGATAAGGATAAAGAAAAATAAATAGAAAGAATTGATTATATGAAGATAGAAGGAGATTTTTAAAAAGAAAAATTAAAGATAAGGATAAAGAAAAATAAATAGAAAGAATTGAATATATGAAGATAGAAGGAGATTTTTGAGAAGAAAAATTAAAGATAAGGATAAAGAAAAATAAATAGAAAGAATTGATTATATGAAGATAGAAGGAGATTTTTAAAAAGAAAAATTAAAGATAAGGATAAAGAAAAATAAATAGAAAGAATTGATTATATGAAGATAGAAGGAGATTTTTGAGAAGAAAATTTAAAGATAAGGATAAAGAAAAATAAATAGAAAGAAGATAAAGAAAAATAAATAGAAAGAATTGAATATATGAAGATAGAATGAGATTTTTGAAAAGAAAAATTAAAGATAAGGATAAAGAAAAATAAATAGAAAGAATTGATTATATGAAGATAGAAGGAGATTTTTGAAAAGAAAATTTAAAGATAAGGATAAAGAAAAATAAATAGAAAGAAGATAAAGAAAAATAAATAGAAAGAATTGAATATATGAAGATAGAATGAGATTTTTGAAAAGAAAAATTAAAGATAAGGATAAAGAAAAATAAATAGAAAGAATTGATTATATGAAGATAGAAGGAGATTTTTAAAAAGAAAAATTAAAGATAAGGATAAAGAAAAATAAATAGAAAGAATTGATTATATGAAGATAGAAGGAGATTTTTGAGAAGTAAATTTAAAGATAAGGATAAAGAAAAATAAATAGAAAGAAGATAAAGAAAAATAAATAGAAAGAATTGAATATATGAAGATAGAATGAGATTTTTGAAAAGAAAAATTAAAGATAAGGATAAAGAAAAATAAATAGAAAGAATTGATTATATGAAGATAGAAGGAGATTTTTGAAAAGAAAAATTAAAGATAAGGATAAAGAAAAATAAATAGAAAGAATTGATTATATGAAGATAGAAGGAGATTTTTAAAAAGAAAAATTAAAGATAAGGATAAAGAAAAATAAATAGAAAGAATTGATTATATGAAGATAGAAGGAGATTTTTGAAAAGAAAAATTAAAGATAAGGATAAAGAAAAATAAATAGAAAGAATTGATTATATGAAGATAGAAGGAGATTTTTAAAAAGAAAAATTAAAGATAAGGATAAAGAAAAATAAATAGAAAGAATTGAATATATGAAGATAGAAGGAGATTTTTGAGAAGAAAAATTAAAGATAAGGAAAAAGAAAAATAAATAGAAAGAATTGATTATATGAAGATAGAAGGAGATTTTTGAAAAGAAAAATTAAAGATAAGGATAAAGAAAAATAAATAGAAAGAATTGAATATATGAAGATAGAAGGAGATTTTTGAGAAGAAAAATTAAAGATAAGGATAAAGAAAAATAAATAGAAAGAATTGATTATATGAAGATAGAATGAGATTTTTGAAAAGAAAAATTAAAGATAAGGATAAAGAAAAATAAATAGAAAGAATTGATTATATGAAGATAGAAGGAGATTTTTGAGAAGAAAATTTAAAGATAAGGATAAAGAAAAATAAATAGAAAGAAGATAAAGAAAAATAAATAGAAAGAATTGAATATATGAAGATAGAATGAGATTTTTGAAAAGAAAAATTAAAGATAAGGATAAAGAAAAATAAATAGAAAGAATTGATTATATGAAGATAGAAGGAGATTTTTGAAAAGAAAAATTAAAGATAAGGATAAAGAAAAATAAATAGAAAGAATTGATTATATGAAGATAGAAGGAGATTTTTAAAAAGAAAAATTAAAGATAAGGATAAAGATAAATAAATAGAAAGAATTGATTATATGAAGATAGAAGGAGATTTTTGAAAAGAAAAATTAAAGATAAGGATAAAGAAAAATAAATAGAAAGAATTGATTATATGAAGATAGAAGGAGATTTTTAAAAAGAAAAATTAAAGATAAGGATAAAGAAAAATAAATAGAAAGAATTGAATATATGAAGATAGAAGGAGATTTTTGAGAAGAAAAATTAAAGATAAGGATAAAGAAAAATAAATAGAAAGAATTGATTATATGAAGATAGAAGGAGATTTTTAAAAAGAAAAATTAAAGATAAGGATAAAGAAAAATAAATAGAAAGAATTGATTATATGAAGATAGAAGGAGATTTTTGAGAAGAAAATTTAAAGATAAGGATAAAGAAAAATAAATAGAAAGAAGATAAAGAAAAATAAATAGAAAGAATTGAATATATGAAGATAGAATGAGATTTTTGAAAAGAAAAATTAAAGATAAGGATAAAGAAAAATAAATAGAAAGAATTGATTATATGAAGATAGAAGGAGATTTTTGAAAAGAAAATTTAAAGATAAGGATAAAGAAAAATAAATAGAAAGAAGATAAAGAAAAATAAATAGAAAGAATTGAATATACGAAGATAGAATGAGATTTTTGAAAAGAAAAATTAAAGATAAGGATAAAGAAAAATAAATAGAAAGAAGATAAAGAAAAATAAATAGAAAGAATTGAATATATGAAGATAGAATGAGATTTTTGAAAAGAAAAATTAAAGATAGGGATAAAGAAAAATAAATAGAAAGAATTGATTATATGAAGATAGAAGGAGATTTTTGAAAAGAAAAATTAAAGATAAGGATAAAGAAAAATAAATAGAAAGAATTGATTATATGAAGATAGAAGGAGATTTTTAAAAAGAAAAATTAAAGATAAGGATAAAGAAAAATAAATAGAAAGAATTGATTATATGAAGATAGAAGGAGATTTTTGAAAAGAAAAATTAAAGATAAGGATAAAGAAAAATAAATAGAAAGAATTGATTATATGAAGATAGAAGGAGATTTTTAAAAAGAAAAATTAAAGATAAGGATAAAGAAAAATAAATAGAAAGAATTGAATATATGAAGATAGAAGGAGATTTTTGAGAAGAAAAATTAAAGATAAGGAAAAAGAAAAATAAATAGAAAGAATTGATTATATGAAGATAGAAGGAGATTTTTAAAAAGAAAAATTAAAGATAAGGATAAAGAAAAATAAATAGAAAGAATTGATTATATGAAGATAGAATGAGATTTTTGAAAAGAAAAATTAAAGATAAGGATAAAGAAAAATAAATAGAAAGAATTGATTATATGAAGATAGAAGGAGATTTTTGAAAAGAAAAATTAAAGATAAGGATAAAGAAAAATAAATAGAAAGAATTGATTATATGAAGATAGAATGAGATTTTTGAAAAGAAAAATTAAAGATAAGGATAAAGAAAAATAAATAGAAAGAATTGATTATATGAAGATAGAAGGAGATTTTTGAAAAGAAAAATTAAAGATAAGGATAAAGAAAAATAAATAGAAAGAATTGATTATATGAAGATAGAAGGAGATTTTTAAAAAGAAAAATTAAAGATAAGGATAAAGAAAAATAAATAGAAAGAATTGATTATATGAAGATAGAAGGAGATTTTTGAAAAGAAAAATTAAAGATAAGGATAAAGAAAAATAAATAGAAAGAATTGATTATATGAAGATAGAAGGAGATTTTTGAAAAGAAAAATTAAAGATAAGGATAAAGAAAAATAAATAGAAAGAATTGATTATATGAAGATAGAAGGAGATTTTTGAAAAGAAAAATTAAAGATAAGGATAAAGAAAAATAAATAGAAAGAATTGAATATATGAAGATAGAATGAGATTTTTGAAAAGAAAAATTAAAGATAAGGATAAAGAAAAATAAATAGAAAGAATTGATTATATGAAGATAGAAGGAGATTTTTGAGAAGAAAAATTAAAGATAAGGATAAAGAAAAATAAATAGAAAGAATTGATTATATGATGATAGAAGGAGATTTTTGAAAAGAAAAATTAAAGATAAGGATAAAGAAAAATAAATAGAAAGAATTGATTATATGAAGATAGAAGGAGATTTTTGAGAAGAAAAATTAAAGATAAGGATAAAGAAAAATAAATAGAAAGAATTGATTATATGAAGATAGAAGGAGATTTTTAAAAAGAAAAATTAAAGATAAGGAAAAAGAAAAATAAATAGAAAGAATTGATTATATGAAGATAGAAGGAGATTTTTGAGAAGAAAAATTAAAGATAAGGATAAAGAAAAATAAATAGAAAGAATTGATTATATGAAGATAGAAGGAGATTTTTGAGAAGAAAAATTAAAGATAAGGATAAAGAAAAATAAATAGAAAGAATTGAATATATGAAGATAGAAGGAGATTTTTGAGAAGAAAAATTAAAGATAAGGATAAAGAAAAATAAATAGAAAGAATTGATTATATGAAGATAGAAGGAGATTTTTAAAAAGAAAAATTAAAGATAAGGATAAAGAAAAATAAATAGAAAGAATTGATTATATGAAGATAGAATGAGATTTTTGAAAAGAAAAATTAAAGATAAGGATAAAGAAAAATAAATAGAAAGAATTGATTATATGAAGATAGAAGGAGATTTTTGAAAAGAAAAATTAAAGATAAGGATAAAGAAAAATAAATAGAAAGAATTGAATATATGAAGATAGAAGGAGATTTTTGAGAAGAAAAATTAAAGATAAGGATAAAGAAAAATAAATAGAAAGAATTGATTATATGAAGATAGAAGGAGATTTTTGAAAAGAAAAATTAAAGATAAGGATAAAGAAAAATAAATAGAAAGAATTGATTATATGAAGATAGAAGGAGATTTTTGAAAAGAAAAATTAAAGATAAGGATAAAGAAAAATAAATAGAAAGAATTGATTATATGATGATAGAAGGAGATTTTTGAAAAGAAAAATTAAAGATAAGGATAAAGAAAAATAAATAGAAAGAATTGATTATATGAAGATAGAAGGAGATTTTTAAAAAGAAAAATTAAAGATAAGGATAAAGAAAAATAAATAGAAAGAATTGATTATATGAAGATAGAAGGAGATTTTTAAAAAGAAAAATTAAAGATAAGGATAAAGAAAAATAAATAGAAAGAATTGATTATATGATGATAGAAGGAGATTTTTGAAAAGAAAAATTAAAGATAAGGATAAAGAAAAATAAATAGAAAGAATTGATTATATGAAGATAGAAGGAGATTTTTGAGAAGAAAAATTAAAGATAAGGATAAAGAAAAATAAATAGAAAGAATTGATTATATGAAGATAGAAGCAGATTTTTGAGAAGAAAATTTAAAGATAAGGATAAAGATAAATAAATAGAAAGAATTGATTATATGAAGATAGAAGGAGATTTTTGAAAAAAAAAATTAAAGATAAGGATAAAGAAAAATAAATAGAAAGAATTGAATATATGAAGATAGAAGGAGATTTTTGAGAAGAAAAATTAAAGATAAGGATAAAGAAAAATAAATAAAAAGAATTGATTATATGAAGATAGAATGAGATTTTTGAAAAGAAAAATTAAAGATAAGGATAAAGAAAAATAAATAGAAAGAATTGATTATATGAAGATAGAAGGAGATTTTTGAGAAGAAAATTTAAAGATAAGGATAAAGATAAATAAATAGAAAGAATTGATTATATGAAGATAGAAGGAGATTTTTGAAAAGAAAAATTAAAGATAAGGATAAAGAAAAATAAATAAAAAGAATTGATTATATGAAGATAGAATGAGATTTTTGAAAAGAAAAATTAAAGATAAGGATAAAGAAAAATAAATAGAAAGAATTGATTATATGAAGATAGAAGGAGATTTTTGAGAAGAAAATTTAAAGATAAGGATAAAGAAAAATAAATAGAAAGAATTGATTATATGAAGATAGAAGGAGATTTTTGAGAAGAAAAATTAAAGATAAGGATAAAGAAAAATAAATAGAAAGAATTGATTATATGAAGATAGAAGGAGATTTTTAAAAAGAAAAATTAAAGATAAGGAAAAAGAAAAATAAATAGAAAGAATTGATTATATGAAGATAGAAGGAGATTTTTGAGAAGAAAAATTAAAGATAAGGATAAAGAAAAATAAATAGAAAGAATTGATTATATGAAGATAGAAGGAGATTTTTGAGAAGAAAATTTAAAGATAAGGATAAAGAAAAATAAATAGAAAGAATTGATTATATGAAGATAGAAGGAGATTTTTAAAAAGAAAAATTAAAGATAAGGATAAAGAAAAATAAATAGAAAGAATTGAATATATGAAGATAGAAGGAGATTTTTGAGAAGAAAAATTAAAGATAAGGATAAAGAAAAATAAATAGAAAGAATTGATTATATGAAGATAGAAGGAGATTTTTAAAAAGAAAAATTAAAGATAAGGATAAAGAAAAATAAATAGAAAAAATTGATTATATGAAGATAGAAGGAGATTTTTGAAAAGAAAAATTAAAGATAAGGATAAAGAAAAATAAATAGAAAGAATTGATTATATGAAGATAGAAGGAGATTTTTAAAAAGAAAAATTAAAGATAAGGATAAAGAAAAATAAATAGAAAGAATTGATTATATGAAGATAGAATGAGATTTTTGAAAAGAAAAATTAAAGATAAGGATAAAGAAAAATAAATAGAAAGAATTGATTATATGAAGATAGAATGAGATTTTTGAAAAGAAAAATTAAAGATAAGGATAAAGAAAAATAAATAGAAAGAATTGATTATATGAAGATAGAAGGAGATTTTTGAAAAGAAAAATTAAAGATAAGGATAAAGAAAAATAAATAGAAAGAATTGATTATATGAAGATAGAAGGAGATTTTTAAAAAGAAAAATTAAAGATAAGGATAAAGAAAAATAAATAGAAAGAATTGATTATATGAAGATAGAAGGAGATTTTTGAAAAGAAAAATTAAAGATAAGGATAAAGAAAAATAAATAGAAAGAATTGATTATATGAAGATAGAAGGAGATTTTTGAAAAGAAAAATTAAAGATAAGGATAAAGAAAAATAAATAGAAAGAATTGATTATATGAAGATAGAAGGAGATTTTTGAAAAGAAAAATTAAAGATAAGGATAAAGAAAAATAAATAGAAAGAATTGAATATATGAAGATAGAATGAGATTTTTGAAAAGAAAAATTAAAGATAAGGATAAAGAAAAATAAATAGAAAGAATTGATTATATGAAGATAGAAGGAGATTTTTGAGAAGAAAAATTAAAGATAAGGATAAAGAAAAATAAATAGAAAGAATTGATTATATGATGATAGAAGGAGATTTTTGAAAAGAAAAATTAAAGATAAGGATAAAGAAAAATAAATAGAAAGAATTGATTATATGAAGATAGAAGGAGATTTTTGAGAAGAAAAATTAAAGATAAGGATAAAGAAAAATAAATAGAAAGAATTGATTATATGAAGATAGAAGGAGATTTTTAAAAAGAAAAATTAAAGATAAGGAAAAAGAAAAATAAATAGAAAGAATTGATTATATGAAGATAGAAGGAGATTTTTGAGAAGAAAAATTAAAGATAAGGATAAAGAAAAATAAATAGAAAGAATTGATTATATGAAGATAGAAGGAGATTTTTGAGAAGAAAAATTAAAGATAAGGATAAAGAAAAATAAATAGAAAGAATTGAATATATGAAGATAGAAGGAGATTTTTGAGAAGAAAAATTAAAGATAAGGATAAAGAAAAATAAATAGAAAGAATTGATTATATGAAGATAGAAGGAGATTTTTAAAAAGAAAAATTAAAGATAAGGAAAAAGAAAAATAAATAGAAAGAATTGATTATATGAAGATAGAAGGAGATTTTTGAGAAGAAAAATTAAAGATAAGGATAAAGAAAAATAAATAGAAAGAATTGATTATATGAAGATAGAAGGAGATTTTTGAGAAGAAAAATTAAAGATAAGGATAAAGAAAAATAAATAGAAAGAATTGATTATATGAAGATAGAAGGAGATTTTTGAGAAGAAAAATTAAAGATAAGGATAAAGAAAAATAAATAGAAAGAATTGAATATATGAAGATAGAAGGAGATTTTTGAGAAGAAAAATTAAAGATAAGGATAAAGAAAAATAAATAGAAAGAATTGATTATATGAAGATAGAAGGAGATTTTTAAAAAGAAAAATTAAAGATAAGGATAAAGAAAAATAAATAGAAAGAATTGATTATATGAAGATAGAATGAGATTTTTGAAAAGAAAAATTAAAGATAAGGATAAAGAAAAATAAATAGAAAGAATTGATTATATGAAGATAGAAGGAGATTTTTGAAAAGAAAAATTAAAGATAAGGATAAAGAAAAATAAATAGAAAGAATTGATTATATGAAGATAGAAGGAGATTTTTAAAAAGAAAAAATTAAAGATAAGGAAAAAGAAAAATAAATAGAAAGAATTGATTATATGAAGATAGAAGGAGATTTTTAAAAAGAAAAATTAAAGATAAGGATAAAGAAAAATAAATAGAAAGAATTGATTATATGATGATAGAAGGAGATTTTTGAAAAGAAAAATTAAAGATAAGGATAAAGAAAAATAAATAGAAAGAATTGATTATATGAAGATAGAAGGAGATTTTTGAGAAGAAAAATTAAAGATAAGGATAAAGAAAATAAATAGAAAGAATTGATTATATGAAGATAGAAGGAGATTTTTGAGAAGAAAATTTAAAGATAAGGATAAAGAAAAATAAATAGAAAGAATTGAATATATGAAGATAGAAGGAGATTTTTGAGAAGAAAAATTAAAGATAAGGATAAAGAAAAATAAATAAAAAGAATTGATTATATGAAGATAGAATGAGATTTTTGAAAAGAAAAATTAAAGATAAGGATAAAGAAAAATAAATAGAAAGAATTGATTATATGAAGATAGAAGGAGATTTTTGAGAAGAAAATTTAAAGATAAGGATAAAGATAAATAAATAGAAAGAATTGATTATATGAAGATAGAAGGAGATTTTTGAAAAGAAAAATTAAAGATAAGGATAAAGAAAAATAAATAGAAAGAATTGATTATATGAAGATAGAAGGAGATTTTTAAAAAGGAAATTTAAAGATAAGGATAAAGAAAAATAAATAGAAAGAATTGATTATATGAAGATAGAAGGAGATTTTTAAAAAGAAAAATTAAAGATAAGGAAAAAGAAAAATAAATAGAAAGAATTGATTATATGAAGATAGAAGGAGATTTTTGAAAAGAAAAATTAAAGATAAGGATAAAGAAAAATAAATAGAAAGAATTGATTATATGAAGATAGAAGGAGATTTTTAAAAAGAAAAATTAAAGATAAGGATAAAGAAAAATAAATAGAAAGAATTGATTATATGATGATAGAAGGAGATTTTTGAAAAGAAAAATTAAAGATAAGGATAAAGAAAAATAAATAGAAAGAATTGATTATATGAAGATAGAAGGAGATTTTTGAGAAGAAAAATTAAAGATAAGGATAAAGAAAAATAAATAGAAAGAATTGATTATATGAAGATAGAAGGAGATTTTTGAGAAGAAAATTTAAAGATAAGGATAAAGAAAAATAAATAGAAAGAATTGAATATATGAAGATAGAAGGAGATTTTTGAGAAGAAAAATTAAAGATAAGGATAAAGAAAAATAAATAGAAAGAATTGATTATATGAAGATAGAAGGAGATTTTTGAGAAGAAAAATTAAAGATAAGGATAAAGAAAAATAAATAGAAAGAATTGAATATATGAAGATAGAAGGAGATTTTTGAGAAGAAAAATTAAAGATAAGGATAAAGAAAAATAAATAGAAAGAATTGATTATATGAAGATAGAAGGAGATTTTTAAAAAGAAAAATTAAAGATAAGGAAAAAGAAAAATAAATAGAAAGAATTGATTATATGAAGATAGAAGGAGATTTTTGAGAAGAAAAATTAAAGATAAGGATAAAGAAAAAATAAATAGAAAGAATTGATTATATGAAGATAGAAGGAGATTTTTGAGAAGAAAAATTAAAGATAAGGATAAAGAAAAATAAATAGAAAGAATTGATTATATGAAGATAGAAGGAGATTTTTGAGAAGAAAAATTAAAGATAAGGATAAAGAAAAATAAATAGAAAGAATTGAATATATGAAGATAGAAGGAGATTTTTGAGAAGAAAAATTAAAGATAAGGATAAAGAAAAATAAATAGAAAGAATTGATTATATGAAGATAGAAGGAGATTTTTAAAAAGAAAAATTAAAGATAAGGATAAAGAAAAATAAATAGAAAGAATTGATTATATGAAGATAGAATGAGATTTTTGAAAAGAAAAATTAAAGATAAGGATAAAGAAAAATAAATAGAAAGAATTGATTATATGAAGATAGAAGGAGATTTTTGAAAAGAAAAATTAAAGATAAGGATAAAGAAAAATAAATAGAAAGAATTGATTATATGAAGATAGAAGGAGATTTTTAAAAAGAAAAATTAAAGATAAGGAAAAAGAAAAATAAATAGAAAGAATTGATTATATGAAGATAGAAGGAGATTTTTGAAAAGAAAAATTAAAGATAAGGATAAAGAAAAATAAATAGAAAGAATTGATTATATGAAGATAGAAGGAGATTTTTAAAAAGAAAAATTAAAGATAAGGATAAAGAAAAATAAATAGAAAGAATTGATTATATGATGATAGAAGGAGATTTTTGAAAAGAAAAATTAAAGATAAGGATAAAGAAAAATAAATAGAAAGAATTGATTATATGAAGATAGAAGGAGATTTTTGAGAAGAAAAATTAAAGATAAGGATAAAGAAAAATAAATAGAAAGAATTGATTATATGAAGATAGAAGGAGATTTTTGAGAAGAAAATTTAAAGATAAGGATAAAGAAAAATAAATAGAAAGAATTGAATATATGAAGATAGAAGGAGATTTTTGAGAAGAAAAATTAAAGATAAGGATAAAGAAAAATAAATAAAAAGAATTGATTATATGAAGATAGAATGAGATTTTTGAAAAGAAAAATTAAAGATAAGGATAAAGAAAAATAAATAGAAAGAATTGATTATATGAAGATAGAAGGAGATTTTTGAGAAGAAAATTTAAAGATAAGGATAAAGATAAATAAATAGAAAGAATTGATTATATGAAGATAGAAGGAGATTTTTGAAAAGAAAAATTAAAGATAAGGATAAAGAAAAATAAATAGAAAGAATTGATTATATGAAGATAGAAGGAGATTTTTAAAAAGGAAATTTAAAGATAAGGATAAAGAAAAATAAATAGAAAGAATTGATTATATGAAGATAGAAGGAGATTTTTAAAAAGAAAAATTAAAGATAAGGAAAAAGAAAAATAAATAGAAAGAATTGATTATATGAAGATAGAAGGAGATTTTTGAAAAGAAAAATTAAAGATAAGGATAAAGAAAAATAAATAGAAAGAATTGATTATATGAAGATAGAAGGAGATTTTTAAAAAGAAAAATTAAAGATAAGGATAAAGAAAAATAAATAGAAAGAATTGATTATATGATGATAGAAGGAGATTTTTGAAAAGAAAAATTAAAGATAAGGATAAAGAAAATAAATAGAAAGAATTGATTATATGAAGATAGAAGGAGATTTTTGAGAAGAAAAATTAAAGATAAGGATAAAGAAAAATAAATAGAAAGAATTGATTATATGAAGATAGAAGGAGATTTTTGAGAAGAAAATTTAAAGATAAGGATAAAGAAAAATAAATAGAAAGAATTGAATATATGAAGATAGAAGGAGATTTTTGAGAAGAAAAATTAAAGATAAGGATAAAGAAAAATAAATAAAAAGAATTGATTATATGAAGATAGAATGAGATTTTTGAAAAGAAAAATTAAAGATAAGGATAAAGAAAAATAAATAGAAAGAATTGATTATATGAAGATAGAAGGAGATTTTTGAGAAGAAAATTTAAAGATAAGGATAAAGATAAATAAATAGAAAGAATTGATTATATGAAGATAGAAGGAGATTTTTGAAAAGAAAAATTAAAGATAAGGATAAAGAAAAATAAATAGAAAGAATTGATTATATGAAGATAGAAGGAGATTTTTAAAAAGGAAATTTAAAGATAAGGATAAAGAAAAATAAATAGAAAGAATTGATTATATGAAGATAGAAGGAGATTTTTAAAAAGAAAAATTAAAGATAAGGATAAAGAAAAATAAATAGAAAGAATTGATTATATGAAGATAGAAGGAGATTTTTGAAAAGAAAATTTAAAGATAAGGATAAAGAAAAATAAATAGAAAGAATTGATTATATGAAGATAGAAGGAGATTTTTGAAAAGAAAAATTAAAGATAAGGATAAAGAAAAATAAATAGAAAGAATTGATTATATGAAGATAGAAGGAGATTTTTAAAAGAAAAATTAAAGATAAGGATAAAGAAAAATAAATAGAAAGAATTGATTATATGAAGATAGAAGGAGATTTTTGAAAAGAAAAATTAAAGATAAGGATAAAGAAAAATAAATAGAAAGAATTGATTATATGAAGATAGAAGGAGATTTTTGAAAAGAAAATTTAAAGATAAGGATAAAGAAAAATAAATAGAAAGAATTGATTATATGAAGATAGAAGGAGATTTTTAAAAAGAAAAATTAAAGATAAGGATAAAGAAAAATAAATAGAAAGAATTGATTATATGAAGATAGAAGGAGATTTTTGAGAAGAAAAATTAAAGATAAGGATAAAGAAAAATAAATAGAAAGAATTGATTATATGAAGATAGAAGGAGATTTTTGAGAAGAAAAATTAAAGATAAGGATAAAGAAAAATAAATAGAAAGAATTGATTATATGAAGATATAAGGAGATTTTTAAAAAGAAAATTTAAAGATAAGGATAAAGAAAAATAAATAGAAAGAATTGATTATATGAAGATAGAAGGAGATTTTTAAAAAGAAAAATTAAAGATAAGGAAAAAGAAAATAAATAGAAAGAATTGATTATATGAAGATAGAAGGAGATTTTTGAAAAGAAAAATTAAAGATAAGGATAAAGAAAAATAAATAGAAAGAATTGATTATATGAAGATAGAAGGAGATTTTTAAAAAGAAAAATTAAAGATAAGGATAAAGATAAATAAATAGAAAGAATTGATTATATGAAGATAGAAGGAGATTTTTGAAAAGAAAAATTAAAGATAAGGATAAAGAAAAATAAATAGAAAGAATTGATTATATGAAGATAGAAGGAGATTTTTGAAAAGAAAAATTAAAGATAAGGATAAAGAAAAATAAATAGAAAGAATTGATTATATGAAGATAGAAGGAGATTTTTGAAAAGAAAAATTAAAGATAAGGATAAAGAAAAATAAATAGAAAGAATTGATTATATGAAGATAGAAGGAGATTTTTGAGAAGAAAAATTAAAGATAAGGATAAAGAAAAATAAATAGAAAGAATTGATTATATGAAGATAGAAGGAGATTTTTAAAAAGAAAAATTAAAGATAAGGATAAAGAAAAATAAATAGAAAGAATTGATTATATGAAGATAGAAGGAGATTTTTGAAAAGAAAAATTAAAGATAAGGATAAAGAAAAAATAAATAGAAAGAATTGATTATATGAAGATAAAAGGAGATTTTTGAGAAGAAAAATTAAAGATAAGGATAAAGAAAAATAAATAGAAAGAATTGATTATATGAAGATAGAAGGAGATTTTTGAGAAGAAAAATTAAAGATAAGGATAAAGAAAAATAAATAGAAAGAATTGATTATATGAAGATAAAAGGAGATTTTTGAGAAGAAAAATTAAAGATAAGGATAAAGAAAAATAAATAGAAAGAATTGATTATATGAAGATAGAAGGAGATTTTTGAAAAGAAAAATTAAAGATAAGGATAAAGAAAAATAAATAGAAAGAATTGATTATATGAAGATAGAAGGAGATTTTTGAGAAGAAAAATTAAAGATAAGGATAAAGAAAAATAAATAGAAAGAATTGATTATATGAAGATATAAGGAGATTTTTAAAAAGAAAATTTAAAGATAAGGATAAAGAAAAATAAATAGAAAGAATTGATTATATGAAGATAGAAGGAGATTTTTGAAAAGAAAATTTAAAGATAAGGAAAAAGAAAAATAAATAGAAAGAATTGATTATATGAAGATATAAGGAGATTTTTAAAAAGAAAATTTAAAGATAAGGATAAAGAAAAATAAATAGAAAGAATTGATTATATGAAGATAGAAGGAGATTTTTAAAAAGAAAAATTAAAGATAAGGAAAAAGAAAAATAAATAGAAAGAATTGATTATATGAAGATAGAAGGAGATTTTTGAAAAGAAAAATTAAAGATAAGGATAAAGAAAAATAAATAGAAAGAATTGATTATATGAAGATAGAAGGAGATTTTTGAAAAGAAAAATTAAAGATAAGGATAAAGAAAAATAAATAGAAAGAATTGATTATATGAAGATAGAAGGAGATTTTTGGAAAGAAAAATTAAAGATAAGGATAAAGAAAAATAAATAGAAAGAATTGATTATATGAAGATAGAAGGAGATTTTTGAGAAGAAAAATTAAAGATAAGGATAAAGAAAAATAAATAGAAAGAATTGATTATATGAAGATAGAAGGAGATTTTTAAAAAGAAAAATTAAAGATAAGGATAAAGAAAAATAAATAGAAAGAATTGATTATATGAAGATAGAAGGAGATTTTTGAAAAGAAAAATTAAAGATAAGGATAAAGAAAAATAAATAGAAAGAATTGATTATATGAAGATAAAAGGAGATTTTTGAGAAGAAAAATTAAAGATAAGGATAAAGAAAAATAAATAGAAAGAATTGATTATATGAAGATAGAAGGAGATTTTTGAGAAGAAAAATTAAAGATAAGGATAAAGAAAAATAAATAGAAAGAATTGATTATATGAAGATAAAAGGAGATTTTTGAGAAGAAAAATTAAAGATAAGGATAAAGAAAAATAAATAGAAAGAATTGATTATATGAAGATAGAAGGAGATTTTTGAAAAGAAAAATTAAAGATAAGGATAAAGAAAAATAAATAGAAAGAATTGATTATATGAAGATAGAAGGAGATTTTTGAGAAGAAAAATTAAAGATAAGGATAAAGAAAAATAAATAGAAAGAATTGATTATATGAAGATATAAGGAGATTTTTAAAAAGAAAATTTAAAGATAAGGATAAAGAAAAATAAATAGAAAGAATTGATTATATGAAGATAGAAGGAGATTTTTGAAAAGAAAATTTAAAGATAAGGAAAAAGAAAAATAAATAGAAAGAATTGATTATATGAAGATAGAAGGAGATTTTTGAAAAGAAAAATTAAAGATAAGGATAAAGAAAAATAAATAGAAAGAATTGATTATATGAAGATAGAAGGAGATTTTTGAAAAGAAAAATTAAAGATAAGGATAAAGAAAAATAAATAGAAAGAATTGATTATATGAAGATAGAAGGAGATTTTTAAAAAGAAAAATTAAAGATAAGGATAAAGATAAATAAATAGAAAGAATTGATTATATGAAGATAGAAGGAGATTTTTGAAAAGAAAAATTAAAGATAAGGATAAAGAAAAATAAATAGAAAGAATTGATTATATGAAGATAGAAGGAGATTTTTGAGAAGAAAAATTAAAGATAAGGATAAAGAAAAATAAATAGAAAGAATTGATTATATGAAGATAGAAGGAGATTTTTGAAAAGAAAAATTAAAGATAAGGATAAAGAAAAATAAATAGAAAGAATTGATTATATGAAGATAGAAGGAGATTTTTGAGAAGAAAAATTAAAGATAAGGATAAAGAAAAATAAATAGAAAGAATTGATTATATGAAGATAGAAGGAGATTTTTGAGAAGAAAAATTAAAGATAAGGATAAAGAAAAATAAATAGAAAGAATTGATTATATGAAGATAGAAGGAGATTTTTAAAAATAAAAATTAAAGATAAGGATAAAGAAAAATAAATAGAAAGAATTGATTATATGAAGATAGAAGGAGATTTTTAAAAAGAAAAATTAAAGATAAGGATAAAGAAAAATAAATAGAAGGAATTGATTATATGAAGATGGAAAGAGATTTTTGAAAAGAAAATTTAAAGATAAGGATAAAGAAAAATAAATAGAAAGAATTGATTATATGAAGATAGAAGGAGATTTTTGAAAAGAAAATTTAAAGATAAGGATAAAGAAAAATAAATAGAAAGAATTGATTATATGAAGATAGAAGGAGATTTTTGAAAAGAAAAATTAAAGATAAGGATAAAGAAAAATAAATAGAAAGAATTGATTATATGAAGATAGAAGGAGATTTTTAAAAAGAAAAATTAAAGATAAGGATAAAGAAAAATAAATAGAAAGAATTGATTATATGAAGATAGAAGGAGATTTTTGAAAAGAAAAATTAAAGATAAGGATAAAGAAAAATAAATAGAAAGAATTGATTATATGAAGATAGAAGGAGATTTTTGAAAAGAAAAATTAAAGATAAGGATAAAGAAAAATAAATAGAAAGAATTGATTATATGAAGATAGAAGGAGATTTTTGAGAAGAAAAATTAAAGATAAGGATAAAGAAAAATAAATAGAAAGAATTGATTATATGAAGATAGAAGGAGATTTTTAAAAATAAAAATTAAAGATAAGGATAAAGAAAAATAAATAGAAAGAATTGATTATATGAAGATAGAAGGAGATTTTTAAAAAGAAAAATTAAAGATAAGGATAAAGAAAAATAAATAGAAGGAATTGATTATATGAAGATGGAAAGAGATTTTTGAAAAGAAAATTTAAAGATAAGGATAAAGAAAAATAAATAGAAAGAATTGATTATATGAAGATAGAAGGAGATTTTTGAAAAGAAAATTTAAAGATAAGGATAAAGAAAAATAAATAGAAAGAATTGATTATATGAAGATAGAAGGAGATTTTTGAAAAGAAAAATTAAAGATAAGGATAAAGAAAAATAAATAGAAAGAATTGATTATATGAAGATAGAAGGAGATTTTTAAAAAGAAAAATTAAAGATAAGGATAAAGAAAAATAAATAGAAAGAATTGATTATATGAAGATAGAAGGAGATTTTTGAAAAGAAAAATTAAAGATAAGGATAAAGAAAAATAAATAGAAAGAATTGATTATATGAAGATAGAAGGAGATTTTTAAAAAGAAAAATTAAAGATAAGGATAAAGAAAAATAAATAGAAAGAATTGATTTTATGAAGATGGAAAGAGATTTTTGAAAAGAAAATTTAAAGATAAGGATAAAGAAAAATAAATAGAAAGAATTGATTATATGAAGATAGAAGGAGATTTTTGAAAAGAAAATTTAAAGATAAGGATAAAGAAAAATAAATAGAAAGAATTGATTATATGAAGATAAAAGGAGATTTTGAGAAGAAAAATTAAAGATAAGGATAAAGAAAAATAAATAGAAAGAATTGATTATATGAAGATAGAAGGAGATTTTGAAAAGAAAAATTAAAGATAAGGATAAAGAAAAATAAATAGAAAGAATTGATTATATGAAGATAGAAGGAGATTTTTAAAAAGAAAAATTAAAGATAAGGATAAAGAAAAATAAATAGAAAGAATTGATTATATGAAGATAGAAGGAGATTTTTGAAAAGAAAAATTAAAGATAAGGATAAAGAAAAATAAATAGAAAGAATTGATTATATGAAGATAGAAGGAGATTTTTAAAAAGAAAAATTAAAGATAAGGATAAAGAAAAATAAATAGAAAGAATTGATTATATGAAGATGGAAAGAGATTTTTGAAAAGAAAATTTAAAGATAAGGATAAAGAAAAATAAATAGAAAGAATTGATTATATGAAGATAGAAGGAGATTTTTGAAAAGAAAATTTAAAGATAAGGATAAAGAAAATAAATAGAAAGAATTGATTATATGAAGATAAATGGAGATTTTGAAAAGAAAAATTAAAGATAAGGATAAAGAAAAATAAATAGAAAGAATTGATTATATGAAGATAGAAGGAGATTTTGAAAAGAAAAATTAAAGATAAGGATAAAGAAAAATAAATAGAAAGAATTGATTATATGAAGATAGAAGGAGATTTTTGAAAAGAAAAATTAAAGATAAGGATAAAGAAAAATAAATAGAAAGAATTGATTATATGAAGATAGAAGGAGATTTTTGAAAAGAAAAATTAAAGATAAGGATAAAGAAAAATAAATAGAAAGAATTGATTATATGAAGATAGAAGGAGATTTTTGAAAAGAAAAATTAAAGATAAGGATAAAGAAAAATAAATAGAAAGAATTGATTATATTAAGATAGAAGGAGATTTTTGAAAAGAAAAATTAAAGATAAGGATAAAGAAAAATAAATAGAAAGAATTGATTATATGAAGATAGAAGGAGATTTTTGAAAAGAAAAATTAAAGATAAGGATAAAGAAAAATAAATAGAAAGAATTGATTATATGAAGATAAAAGGAGATTTTTGAAAAGAAAAATTAAAGATAAGGATAAAGAAAAATAAATAGAAAGAATTGATCTTTATTAAAAATTAAAGAAGAATTATTTGTGCATTTGAATAATTTTAAATTATTTATTTCTTGTTTTTCTTGACGTCTCCTAAATTAAAAAATAAAAATAATTATTATTTAATTCATTTATTTATTTACCATTTTGCCCTTCGATTTTGAAACCAAACCTTTTAAGTTTAAATATTTAAATAATATTATTTAGAAGAGGAACCTGAATTCTAACTTCTGGTAATTGAATCTTTTTTGATAATCTATTAATTAATTAATTAATTAAATTTAAATTAAATTAATTATTTTAATTAATTAAGTAAATTAATTTATTTTAATTTAATTAAATTAAAATATTCTAAACTGTTCACGTGTAAAAACATCTGGATAATGACCTAATTCAAAAGATAATTCTAATTCATGTAACTTAAAAAATAATTTAAATTAATTAAATTTTAATTTAATTAATTAACTTGTCTAGTTGTAAATGTTGTTCTATTTCTTCTTATTTTACTTAAATTGTCATAATTATTTTTATTTATTTTTTCAAAATTTATATTTTTTATTTTTTTATTTTAATTAATTTTGATGTATTTTTTAATAAATTCTCTTCTTTTATTTCTGATATTTGTAATTCCTCAAACATTTAATTTTATTATTAAATTTTATTAAATTCAGAATAAATAAAGAATTAATTAAATATTTAATTTCTATAAAATTAAAATAAATTAATTTTATTAGGAGGAAATATTTAGAAAAATTAATTAATTAATATATTTAAAATAAATTAAAATAATGGAAAATTTAAAGAAAAACATTAAAAAAAGAAAATAAATTAAAATTAATTTATATTAAAAGGAAAAAAAGAAAATTAATTAATTTATTTATTTTTAATTATTAATTAGTATTTTCTTTTCCCTCACTAACTAATTAACTAATAAATATATTTAACTCTTAAAATGCGTGTCAAAACTGTCAACCCTCAAACAATTCAAATAACCAATAAATAAATATTTAGAAAAGAAAATTGAGGGTTATTTTTAGTCAATTAGAAGAGAATATTTTATAATAAAAATTAACCTTTTATTAATTATTTACTTTTTAAAATATAAAATATTTTATTAATAAATTAACTTTAATGTTCTTCTTTTTTTTTGAAAGATTTTTAAAAATATTTAAAAAATATTTATTTACAATTTTTCTAAATTTTAAAAATTTTAAAGGAAATAAATAATATAAGTTTGCAGACTTTCTCTGACATTAAAACAATTTAATTCATAAATTAAAGAATTAATTAATAAAAAAATAATGTAAAGTATTAATAAGGAGGTAAATGAAGAAAATAAAAATTATTTTTAAAAGATTTATTCTCTCAAATTTGGTTCTGATTTTGATTGACAGAAACATTTATTTTGTTATTTTAAAGGCCTTAATTATTCTCTTAATTCTTAACTAATTCTTCTTCAATTTATTTAACTAAAAATATTTAATTTATTTTTTAAAAAGACAAGAGAAAATATTTAATAGAAAGAATTAAAAATTAATTTACTACTGTAGGAATTTTAAAGAGAATATTTTGTGAATTAAAGTTTCAAAATTATTCTTAATTAAAATCTAATTATTTTATTTTAGTCTAAAAAATAAATCTATTAATAGAAATACAAAATATTTATTTATTTATATAGTATATACAATACATCAACAGGAACAATAATATATATGTTGAGAATACACACAAATATAGGTACAATATACAAGAACATTTATAGTAAATAATAGTTGTGCTAGGGAATATATAGAGAAGGAAATGGAGGAAAACAAGATAATTAGAAAATAATTGTGGATCACAAGTAACAATAAGAAGATGCTCATATATATTTGGGGGAATTTATAGTTTAGGAAAGGGAATTTATTATACTATGTATGTGTGAGAGAGAGAAAAGAAACAATAGAGGAGACCTATACAGAATATTTGGACATATTTGATTTATTCTCTCAATTACGTCAATGTCCATTTATACATTCTTTCCTCACTTCTTAGTCTTCGTTGTTCCGCCTCCAGCACCAGTCTTTCCACCAGCAGTTGTTTCAGCCTTGGTCCCCGCAGCAGTAGTTCCAGCTTTAGTCCCCGCAGCGGCTGTTTTGGCAGTTGTCCCCCCAGTTTTGGTCGTCATTCCACCAGTCTTTGCCTGTGTCGCTCCAACCGTTGTTCCAGCCTTTGTCTTTGCAGTAGTGCCAGCCTTTGTTGTGCCAAAGTAGTCTTCCTCAACTGCATCAGGCTCACTCTTTCGAATAACAAAGAACCAGACGAGACCAACAACGGCCGCAATAATGCTGAAAAATAATAATAAATTAATCTGATTGTTTTAATATTTATTCAAAACTCACATAACCACGACGACCCCAAGGACGATGAAGATGATCATGTTTTCTTCTTCTTCTACAGTTGGAAACGTTACCACATCAGGTTGTGATATTGTAGAAAGTGTCGGTATAGTCTCTTTGACCTTAGGAGCTTCTCCTGAAGGCACCAACAACTTGAATGTGTTGCCTGGCTGAATTAATAAAAATATAATTGTAAGATTAACAGAAAAGATCAAAAACTTACAAACTTGACATAGATCTCATCACATTTAGGACCATGAAGATTACCATCTACGACGGCTTTAACACCTTTTGCCCCACCTAAATTGGTATGATGCGCTCTATGTGCTTTTTGTGGAAGAAGAGCGAAGGCGAAGAAATGGTTGAATTGGCCACTACCAGCAATTTTACTAGCATCAGTAATCTCCCAAGCAATGTGGTCTTTCATATCATCTCCCATAACAGTTTTGTCGACGCAGGTAGTTCCTCCAGGAAATCTATCTGCATTTGTTGTACAGCTCGACTTGAACCAGGCCTGCTTTCCACTGTCAACGGTAAGATCGAAAGATGCTTCAGACATAGAAGACGGAATATTCATATGGCAGTCCTGACCACCAGGGTCACCAACTAAATAAATTAAAATTTCAAAAAAATTAAATAACTTCAAAACTCACTCCCAGTCATTGACATAATGACACCATTATCCTTGAGATACCCAGCAGCAAGACCTGTCCATTTCATGCACTGTACATTTCCTTGACAAACACCAGGACAGCTGTCCCCAGGAGTCACTTGACCATTTCGCATATTCTCATACTCCGAATTGGTACGGCCGTAAATGAACGGCATTCTAAGAATTAAAAAATTTCTTTAGATTAATAAGTGTAAAATCATACGAATTTGTGGAACTATAGAACAGCCATTCTTTATTTCTCTCATAACTCCAGCACCAACCTATATGGGTACTACAAGGACCTTTTAGCTCTTGCATAGTATCCAGACAAGCATCTAACGTAGGGGAATTCTTGATTCCAATGGAGAACTTGACTGCTGTCTTTGTTCCACTTTGCATGAGAAGATCTACCAAACAACCTTGTTGTCTAGCCTCTCCTTGCTTTGTGTATTTGACAATGCTGAAAAGAATAATTTATACATATTTAATAAAATTTAAAAAAGAAAAAGTTCTTACATGTTCTTGTTATTGTCGATTTCTATGTCTTTACATGGGTTGCGTCCTTCTCCTTTCTTGTACGCCTTCAGATCATCTTCGGTTTCCGCAGCCTTCCAGAAGCCATCACCCAATTTGACCGTGAGCCCGACTTTCTCGTGAAGGCCGAAACCAACTTTATCAGCGCCAGATTGGTGAATAAGAGCCATAGAAGTGAGAACCCAGCAGACCATTAGAAGAAGTTGACGTTCCCGAAGCATCCCGAATGAGACGTCCATGTCCCTTATGTGTTTGAGAAGCATCCGTAGTTGTTTTTGAGAGAACTCGTAAGTTTGAAGTTGTAGTCGTTGACGATTGATGGTTGTTGTTGTTGAAGCTTTGTTTAAAATGTAGAAATAAGGTTATGTTTTTATACTATTTTTGATAAGAACGGTAGAAATTATTATATAAATTAACAGGTATTTATTATAGTATAAAAGAAAATCGGTTACAATTATATTTATTCATCTCTTTTTGACATTATTTTTCTTTCCTTCACTCCGTCTCTAACCATTTTCTTTAATTCTCTCTCACCTCATTCTCTCAGTAAAACAGCTGCCGCCTTGTTAGACAGTGATGTCTTTGTCAAGTTAAAAGGAATACACATAGAATCTTACTCTTTCTCAATTAATTTTTTTCTTTCTTTTCTCTAATTGTCTAGCGTCTTTTATGTTTTTATGTATTTCTTTTAATAAAAACTAAATTAATATTTTTTGATAAATAAATAAAAAGAAAAATGATATATTTAATAAATATTAAATTAACAATAAAACCCTCTACTTTAGAAAATAAAAAAACTTTTCTTTTAATTTCTTTTATTTTTTACCTTTATATTTAGGTATTTATTTTTTCATTTCCCGTTACTTTACTTTTAGTCATTTCCCGTTTATTTTTTCTTTTTTCTCTAATCTTTCTCTCATTATTTATTATACTATTTATTTGACTTCCTTTTAATTCTATAATTTATAAAACAGAATTTAGTGATGAGAGAAAAAGAGTTTTAAAAAATGTATTCTTTCTATGTCTATGTATATATTTCTCTCTGTCTTTCTTTCTCTTTTTATTTTTCTTCACTTCTCTATTTTCTCATTGTCAGTTTGCATTAACATTGAATTTGTGGTGTTTGTCCAGACTAAAGTACTTTATATTTAATTTTTTAAAATATGTATAAGATAAGAAAAAAGGTTTTATTTAAACAATTTTAAATATTTTTAAATCATTTTTCCAAAAACATTAAATTTTTTTTTAAATTAATTAGTTAATGTTTTTATTAAAAATATTGGTAAAATTCCGTCATATACCCCAAACCAGAAACATAAAAACACATGCAAATGCTTTATTATAGATTATAAGTGACAAAAACACAACTTTGAAGGCGCGCTTTATTATCACAATTTTAGTGACAAAAAATATTTCAGCGTCTGACTGATTATAAGTGAAAGCGCGGTGATTTTATTTTTATAAAATTTTAATATTTCAGTTCAATACAGTTCAACAAGCGAGCTGTCATTCGAAAGAGCTCTGTGAGCTGAGTCTAACTAGACCTGAACGAAGTAGAACAAATGACTGAGCTGAGTTACAGGTCCCTGAAATTCTAAAAACCATAGGGGGAGTAGGCTCCTATAAGTAATCACTGCGCTGCCCAAAAATTATTTCAGTGAATTAGGCTAAATTATTTTTTATCGTCGAAAAAGTTTTTGCCGCTGCGGAGGAAGCAGGGGGCATGTCGAGCGGAACGACGGCCGCCGCTTCGCTACGGCCGCCGCGAGCTTCGCTCGCGGCGGCCGTAGCGAAGCACGGCCATCGTGTAGCGAAGACCATGCCCTGCCTACCCTCCGTAGCAGCACAAAAACAGTTTTTCGTACGCAATTTCAGTCCAAAACGTAGCTAACCCCATATATTTTCAAATTTTCAAGGACTCGTACCTTACTCCCCCAATGGTTTTTCAAATTTCAGGGAACTGTAACTCAGCTCAGAGTTGTTCGTTCAACTTCGCTCAGGGCTAGTTCGGCTCAGCTCGCAGAGCTCTTTCGAATGACACCCCGTTTGTTACTATTGAACTGCTACAAAAAAACCACTTAAACTTCCCCAGATCAGACACTGAAATAAGAAAAAATTAAACATTTTAATTTTTATAAATTTGTGATAATAATCTAAAGCGCGCCTTCAAAGTTGTGTTTTTTGTCACTTATAATCTATAATAAAGCATTTGCATGTGTTTTTTTTTTATGTTTCTGGTCTGGGGTATATGACGGAATTTTTCCAAAATATTAAATATTATTCTCTTTTTGGAATATTTAATTTAATTAAAAATATTTAATAAAACTTAATTTCTTTTATTTTATTTTATTTATAATTGAATATAAATTTTGAGTTTATTTGGTCAATTATATTTTAGGTTTTTTATTTTTATGTATTTTAATTGTAGAGATATCCATTCCTTTATTTTTAGTTTAAAAACTTTTACTATATTTTCTAATAATAATTTTAAAAAATTCAAATAATTTTTTTCAAAATTCAACTTTTTTCTTTATGACTCAAATTAACATTTTATTTAACATATTTTATTTTCATTATTACCTAGTTAATGTGCAGGCACGCGAGCACTTTTTACTAAAAGAAGAGTTAAAGAAAAAGAAAAGAAAAAGAGTATATATTTTTATTTTTTAACAATTACAAACACACATATAGACATACACATAGACACATAAAGTGGCAGCCGTTTATTTCCTCTTTTCTTTCTTTTCTCTTTCTTTCTTTTTTTTCTCTCTCTTTACCGCTTTAGTGTCTATACCCCCACAATGAACAGAAGGAAAAGAAAAGGGGAGAACACTATGCACACCATCAATAAGCCTTAGAGTCTTTAGAATTAAAACATTTTTATTTACAGCCGAAGAAATAAATATTTCATTCTAATTTCCTCTATTTTCTATACTTTTATTGTTATTCAGCCGGTTAATGTTAAAGAAAAGATTTTTCTGAAAATACTAATTTATATATAAATATTTTTTAAAGGAATTACTTTAAATTTTAAATAAATATTCTTTTTTTAAGTTAATGTATATAAATAAAAAGGAATAAAGAAATTTTGTCATTTTTTGGAGAGTAAATGATTTAGAAAAAAATTATTATTTAATAATTATTTTTAGAAAATACCCTAATTTAATTAATTTAATTATTTTAAGACCTAAAAGAAATTAATTAATTGTATTAAAAATAAGTTAATTTTTTTCTTCTCTATTTTTGCATAAATTTTCCTTTATTTTATATTAAGCCTTAAAATTACTCTTTTTTTTTTTTTTATAAAAAATAAAAGAAATTTGTAAATTTATAACACAAATAATTTAAATAAAAAAATAAATAATATTTTTATAATTAAATAAATAAATACTATTTTTGGAAATAAATAAATATTAAATATTTTCGTC